>JAMKCH010075433.1:0-15303 GCA_023653785.1 Ophioderma brevispina
GGTAGGCCATACCATAAAAGTTTCAACCTGTGATCAAGGACAAAGGAGGCATCATCCCCCAGGGCTCCTCAATGTCTTAACATTAACTTACATTGCAAAAAGTATACAGTGTACATTGGTATGGGCATGTGCTGAGAAGGATGACGGGCATGTTTTAAGTGCTTTGAGTTTGAGGTGGAGGTTTGTGGAGGAGAGGACATCCAAAGATGACTTGGAAGAAGCAAAGTGGAGGAGGAGAGTAGGAGGTTTTGGTTTTTGAGAGGATGAGGATGCATTGAATAGGGGTTGAAGTGGGATCGGCGTGAGGTGACATGACATCCAAGCCCGCTCGTTCAGGGACAACCCAGATTTAAAATTGGATTTACTACTACAATCCATGATTCGCCCTTCTTCAATGTCCAAACTATATGAGCAAATGTTTATAGAGGGGGGTAGGTAAAATGAACTTACAATGCTAGGCAATGAACGCTTGTAATTGTTCAAGGCCATTTACATTTCGCTGATTACAGCAAAGTTTGTCATGAACAGTTGATTCTCTAACCTTTCGGTGGATCTGTCAGCTCTATATGTATAAAATAACACACACGGATCAATTTATGGGATATTATCAACATTGGGCAAGAACACAAGAGCCCTTTTACAGGTTAGAGGCAATGTTTGTCAAGTAGTAACACAAAACCAAATTTTTAAACTGTTAATACTTTTGGTGTTTAGCGTTGGTGGTAAAGATGTATTATTACAGCTAATTTAATTGTTATCATAACTTTCTAAATCGTAATTTCTGTTTTAAATATGTATATATTTTATGTAAAAAAATATGTATTCTAGAGCTTTAAATTATTTATGGCACTCAAAATTGTGTTGCTTTAGGTATTTTAAATATACCTGCTGTACAATAATCTGTCCAAGTATGATAATTGCAGACAAGTTTTGAAATTTTTTACTTTTTAAGGCTGTTATATGATACAGATGTGATGAGCAATTACCCAATGATCATGCCGGCCGTAGTATCGATCACGGCTACTAGTGAAATTGTCCTATAATGCAACACACCCACCACTGCGATTTATAAACATGGTGGGCATTCAAGGCCACGAGTTTATTAAGCGTGCCTTGCGGGGATGGTGATTTCAGTGAATTTTGATTGAAGATGATTTTCAGGCTTTAGACTTTAGTTAAGCTTTTAAAATATCAATCAATAAGCTTTAAATTTAAGAATACATACATCATGTTATGTGTTAACGTGCATTGTTAAAGATTTGCCGAGTACAAAATACGGCAGAAGAAGAAACATTGGCTTCCGGTCATGTTTCTTGGCCTAAAAAAATGCCACAGCTTGGCCTGCACGACAACTTTAGTTTTTTCATTGCACTTCTAAAACGTCTCTTCAACAAGACCTCTGCCGTAGGTCACACCAGATCATTTTCAGATATGATTTTGATAAGCGATGATCACTGGGCCGTGCAAGAGTCCTTTAAATCAACACACAGACATTTCAGGCTCTTTTAAGAGCGTCTGAAGTGGACTGATCATTTCACTAGTGAAATGCGGATAGCCGAATTATACACTGATAGGATTTTGGGGCACCCCTCCTCATCTATAGTACCTCTATGGTCAATATTAACTCAAAAGGTTTGTGCTATCTTATAGCTTGACTGAAATTAATGTTCTAAAATACTTAACACAGAAATTAGAAAAGCCTTAAAACTAAGGTATACAATTAGTGGACGGTTTGGACTGCCAAAATTGTCGACAACCCCTCCCCTCGGTACAAAAAACGCAACCACTTCTATTCGGCAAAGATTAGTAATAAATAATTTTAAAAAAGGATGGTTGTGGTCAAAAACTTTGGTGGCAGGGGTGTTTTTTGGGTCAAAAAAAGCACGTTTTTGATGCTAAAAACTTAAGAAGAAATATCAAAGATTTATTAATTTTTTAGACAAAACAAATTTAATCATCATGAAATACTATCAATCTCTGACATTTATTATAGATTTTGTTTTTATACAATATATAAAGGGTCTGAATTTTGCCCAAAAATCACATTTTTTCCTAAAAAAAGCATCCCTTTTTCACGTGTCACCACAACGAGTAACCTGACCATTTATGCAACGTAATAACACCAGTATACAATAAACAAAAGGATACCATAAAAATTAGATTTGTAATATTTTACCTTAAAAATAAAAAATAATAAGAATTCGCTATAACTTGCAGCCCCCCCCAAATTTCCATTTTTCGGACATAGGAAATATCCCTGCCACCAAAGATTTCAACCACAACCATCATTTCTTAAAATCTTTATATTTATCCTTCAAAAAAGGTGGTTGGTTGTGTTATGATTGTTACGTGGGGGGGAGGGGTAAATCGAAAACTAGAGCAATGTCCAGGATCGGCCGCTGCCGCTAAATTCCAAAAATGGCAGGGGCGTGACAAATTTTGTGGATTGAAAAATTGTTATAAAACTGAGATTAGATGGCAACAATCTAGTTTTCATACTGAAAAATGGACGGTCTCAAAATTAGGTGGCCTACTTATTGAATTAATTCTCTCCATGGTATTACTATTTCTTTAGTTTTTAGGGAGAGGAATATTGCTCACCCTGATTCATGCTATATGATCTGTGACAGACCTTATTTGTAGCAGACATGTGAACCAGTAAATGAAATTGATAGTGCTTTGAACAAGCTAAGGACCCTAACAGTTTGGTTGCGATTGGACTCTGATTTCAAAAACTTGCTCATCATATAAACAGACATTTGCACAAGCTATTGGCTATTCTATGCACTAGGTTATTGGCATTCTTCAAATTCAGATATTGCTGGACTTATGTCTTAGATTTAACTCGGTAAATTTCATCAATTTTGTATTTCGGCAACAAAAAAAAAAAAAGAGTCATAACCAGATTTTACTTCAGAATCAATTCAAAAACCCTTCTATGTTTTATTAGTCTCACAATCATACCGACAAATTAGTACTTATTTTCCACAGAGAATTAAATAACAAAGACCAGCAACTGACTTGAATCAGACATGGGTCAAAGTGGGGCTATATTCATGTGTCTTTGCGACACAATCTGAGTGAGTGGCATATAATGGACACGCGTAAAATTAAAATGCTTAAGAGGTCTTTTAGCTTTCTTTCACGGTCTGATTCTCATTTGGTTTTCTTGCGCTGATCAGCAAGGACCCACATACCCCCAACTTTTGCTCCACGGCTGATGATGCTTGTATTACAAGAGGCTTTAGATGGGTCCACTGTTTCTGTTATTAAATTATGTGATTTCAATATCACTTTGTTCGTAAGTTGCACAAAAATACCATGTGCCACAATCTAAGTGACAACCTTTAAAACCACAAAACACAAAACCATTTGATTGGCAGAAAATTGCCAATTGTTGCCACCAGTTGACTTATGTATGGGCCTCCATCACACCCTTCTTCCAACACCTTGCAAAACGATGACCCGCTTGTTATCCTTGATGGAGGTTGGTGTAAGACCAATGAATAAGTTGTTCTCTGAAATGTTTAAAAGCTAAAAATTCATCGGGTTAACTAATAAATTCTAAAATTAACACAGGCAAAAAGATGTCATTAAATCAACCTATGTATTGGACCATTATTGGTTTGTCATGTTGATCTGTTATAGGTAGGCCTCTAGGTAGGCCATACCATAAAGTTTCAACCGTGATCAAAAGGACAAAGGAGGCATTCATCCCCATGGGTCTCAATGTCTTCACCATAAACTACATTGCCAAAGTCTACATAGTGTACCTGGTATGGGCTGTGCGGAGGAAGGATGACGGGCATGTTTTAAGGTCTTTGAGTGAGGTGGGATGTTAGGTTTGTGGAGGACGAGGACATCCAAAGTGACTGGAAAGAAGCAAGTGGAGGGGAGGGGAGAGTAGGAGGTGTGGTTGAGGATGAAGGATTGCATGAATCGGGTGAAGTGGGCTGGCGTGAGGTGAATCCAGCCACGCTAGTTCACAGGGACAACCCAGATTTAAAACTTTGGATTTACTACTACACCATGATTCGCCTTCTTTCAATTGTGCCAATATGAGCAAGGTTTTATAGGTAAAATGCACACTTACCAATGCTTTAGGCAATGAACGCTTGTATGGTCAAGACATTTACAATTTCGCGATTAAAGCAAAGTTTTGTTAATGAACAAGTTGATCTTCCTAACCTTCGGTGGATTCTGTAAGCTTATCTGATTATAAAATAAAAAACACCAATTATCAATTTTTATGATATTATCAACATTGCAAATGACACAAGAGGCCCTTTTACAGGTAGATTGCACGTTTGTCAAGTAACACAAACCAAATTTTTAACTTGTTAAATTACTTTTTGTGTTTATCGTTGAGTGGTAAAAGATGTATTTTTAGAGCTTCAATTTTAATAGGTTTTCCTAACTTTTAAATCGTAATTTCTGTTAAATATGTTATATTATGTAAAAAAAATAGTATTCTGAGCTTTCTAAATTATGTAGGCACTCAAAATTTGTTTGTTTGCTTTTGGTAGTTTTCAAATTACCCAGAGCTACAGCATCTGTTCCACGTATGATAATGGAGAACAAGTTTTGAAAATTTCTTACTTTTAAGGGGTTATTATGATATTGTTATGAGCATATTACCAATGAAGGGCAGTATTCGATCACGGCTACTAGTGAAATTGTCCTATAATGCAACACACCACACTGCGATTATAAAACATGTGCATTTCAAGACGAGTTTATTAAGGTGGTGATTCAGGGAATATTCTGCTTCTGAAGATGATTTTCAGGCTTAGACTTTTAGTAAGCTTAAATATATATCAATAGATTTAAGTTTAGAACCATACATCATGTTCATGGTATTAACCGTGCATGTTAAAGAAGAGGGCCGATTTACAAAATACGGCAGAACATTTTGCTTCCGTCATTTTGCTTGCCCTAAAAAAAATGCCACGCTTGGCCTGCACTTACAACTAGTGAAGTAGATAAGTCATAATTTTCACCAAGAACGGCACTTATGGACAAAAGCATGAAACTTGGAACAAGCCTCCTGGGGTATGTAAAGCAATTCAGAAGGGGTGCCCAAAAATTTCGACCACAATAATGACGTCATGGCCACGCCCCTTTTTATACAATTTCGTAGTAATGTTAAAATCTTAATTTCAATTAAATCATATCAAGTTTGGTATCAAAGTAAAGCTTGAGACATGTAGAGTGCTAAAAGTAGCTAAAATTTGAAAAATTTGGTAAGCAGAGGTCAATTGGGGGTCATTAACGGGTCATACGATACCATTGGCAAGTATTGGCAAGTATTGACAAGTATGTCAGAAATTTTGAAAATCAAAAATTCAAAAATGTGATATTATTGGTCATCCTATGGGTTCTGTTGAGCAAATGCATGTGAGAAGCACCACAACTACTTTACTGCAATAAAATGTCCATAACCACGCCCATGTATTATTAGTATGGCACACACAGTAATCGTAACTCGAGGTTTCATGTAAAATTTGCCTTTTAAATTTATTACATAATATTCACTTGCAACTATTTTCAGGTTATTATAGGTCAGTCAAATAAGGAAAACATAATGACAAAACTAAGTGCAACAGATCTATTTCTCCTGAATTTTCATGGGAGGGAAAACTGAAGAAACAACGTAGCAAAAGTTACAAAATCAAAGTTGTAGGAAACTGATGGGGGCAAGGTTTTATACATGGTCAAAAATTGAAATGATCGAAGAGCCGAAAAGTATGTTCATTCGCCTGTTCAAGATTAAAAAGGTATAGTTTCCCATCTGGAAGTAGTAAGTAATTTAATGGTTTGAGGCAAAATAGGTCCAAGGTCACAATGAGGGTAAAATTTTAGATTTTACGTTTGTTATAAATATTAATGATCTACTGGTATAGGAGCCCACAAATATTACTGGTGCACCATCATATGATATTTTGTGCATAATAAAATGCAAATGTGCTGGGGCTATGTGAGCTCACTAACTAAACTACTAAATCTTCTATATTGAACTGTCAAACTAAGATTCTACATACAATTAAAAATCTAGTGTGACCCAAATGAACAATTTTTAAAACCGTTGGGAGCAAATTGGAACAAATTTTACCCGGAGGACCTCCTTGAAACTATTATGGCCTATTTTAAATAAAACTATAGATCACCGATACTGTCGAACTATAACGTTCCTTATATAGAACATTACAATACCCTGTACAAACTTGGACCCCTTATTCCCTACATATACACAGTGGTCGATTTTGCCTTAATTTAGTCTATTAGTCAATTTTGCAGTCTATTAACACTTTAAAAGGACATTACAATTCACGAATGTTATATATTGCCGTTTGTTGGTACATCTTGTGAAAACGCTGTTGTTTTAAGGGAAGTTTAATATAAAGCGTTATTAAAATATTGCTGACAGAGATTGATAACCCCCCCAATAGGTCAAACTACATGTTAATGTTTGTACCAGGACGCAGGTTGATGGTTGCCGAATTTCAGCAAGTCCGGTCAATGGGGACAAAGGAGCTTGGGAAATAGCTAAAAAATGTATTCATAAAAATCAGTGAAATGGCACATGGCCATTCATCTTAAATTTGTTCCTTCAACCACAACAACAAATAATAAAATAAAATACAAAAAATTTAAGAAATGAATAAATAAATATTAAAATAAATAAATTTTAAAACAATAAACTTTTAAAAGTTAATAACTTAGTCCAAGATCAAAACGATTGATACAGATGGAGGTTTAGGGTAAAGGTAATTCAATCAAATAGAAATATATATAATTATATCAGGAAAAAATAAATAAGAGTAATAATACAAAAGAGACGTACACAAGATGAAGGTCAAACAGAGAACGTCTACAACTGGACGTTTCCGGTCCAAAAAGCTTGTATTATGTGTTCAAACTTATATGGAAATTTGCAGTAATCAAACACAAAAACGTTGGATAAAAATGAGGATGCTGTCAGGAGTTCTACAAGAAACCCAGATATTGGGTAGGCTTTATGAAAGGGACCTGGTAACAAATTGAGCCCAAATACCATTTGATCTGACACTTTATCGAAACTGCTACGAAGTACCCAACAGAATACCGCCATTAAAAAAGGAAATCGTGAAAACCACCAGGCAATTTTTTTATGTTCAAAACTGTAGAGAATCACGTCCAGGAACTCTACACATAATGAAGAAACATCTTAAAAGCAAAAAAGATAAACCTGAACAAAAACAAAAACCAATAAAGAGCAGATTTTGAGTAGTTTCCTTGGTGCCTGTTCAAAAGCAGTACAGAAACAGCTTTGCTCCACATAGAAAGGGCTCTGTGCTGTTGAACTGATGGCAACATTCTTGGTGGATCCTGTTGGACAACAAGTCTTGAAAGAAAGCCGGAATTGCCGTGTTTGAAACTTATAATTCAATTCTGGGAAAGCTGACACGTGACAAGGACCTGGCGCAACCATTTCTAGATTCCGGAGGACTGTAGAGATTGTCACCTTGTCAAGGCGGTCAAATATTTCACCACCGACGGTTTGGTAGTGCTACAACTTCATTGTATTTGGAAATAGCATTGCAAAGACGATTATATGGATTTTGAGGAATGTACTACGTATGTTACAGGAATTTCAGTGAGAAAGGGACCATCTTGACGAGATGACAAGAGCCCAACCTTCCAATACTGTGTCTCATTTCTGATTTACTATTAGTTCTTGATGTGAGATGAGGTCACCTCGCATCACCACCACTTCGTGCCATTAGAGAGTGCTGGAAGCACTAGACACCCTGGTTCTTTGCAGGAACCATATGGATTTCAATTCATGCATAAACTTGTTTCCTGAAAATGTCAGAGGGTTTTGCGCACATTCTGACTATGACAAAGTTCTCCCGCAGTCAATCAAAATGCTCCAGCTCTTAGAGGCTATGGTGGCTGCTAGGCTACCTGCTACCTGAATATATCCAAGGGCCGTTAGTAAATGCTGAAAGTATGCGGCATGAAAGTACCTCTATTGCTCAGTGAACTGCAATTGGCTCGCCACTCGCCACAGGTTTTTTTGCTCTGAACTTTATGACATTGTCATGGAAAAGGTATTCCAGTGACTGGGGACCAGAACTTTTAATTATTCATGTTTGGAATTTTGGGGCAATTGTATTTGAAAGGTAGACGTCTGAGAGACGTAGTAGACCTGAAAATTTCAATTCAATCACATTCGTCGTTTGCATGGACAAGTCATAAAAAAGCCCCCCCCCCCCTTGTGGACGTACATACCAAAGTGTACTTTTGGAGTGGTACTCAGGTTTTAGTAACAGTCCCTTTTGAAAAACTGTATTAGTTTTTAACAGATCTGTACACATCAGGGCGATTTTAAGATGAAGAAAAAAAACAAAGATAAAAATCAAGGCCGTCATCTGTAGGGTTAAATTTCCCAATGATAACCGTTGGGGACGGTACGTTGCAGAAATGTTTCAATTGTACATCCTCAACGACAAAAATGCCATCATTTTTATAATGATCACAGATTCTTAAAAAGACAAACGTTTTAAATCAAAGAAGTTATTAAATTTTCAAATTGCAATCTCTGTTTTAAATAACATCAAAAAGAAGTACGAGGTTGCTGACCATTTGGTGAAATTGTGCCTAATTTTCTGAACTAATAGTATTACCTTTAATATGAAACAAAAAATCAAGTTATTGGGAGATGAAATTTTTATTTTTACCAAGTCAAAATTTGTTGTATAATACGGGAACGGAAAATGCCCTTTATTGTATGCACGCCATCATGTGGTGGAAGTTGATACCAAATTTGGTTGAAATTTAATATCAAATGACATCCAATGACTTAATGACCTATAATGGACCCCCAAAATGGCAAGATACCTTACTACAAGTATCTTAGATACTCTTATGTTCAGGCTTTCAAATGATACCACACATGATAGGTTTCTGAGGATTTTTCAATTTGACGTTATTAAGCAATATGCAAAAAAAAAGGGGCGGGGCATTATGACGTCATTAAGAGGGCCGATTTTGGGACAACCCTTCTAAGTGTTCTTTGTGCACCCCAAGGAAATGTCTGTGGCCAAGTTCATGCTTTGTAAAGACGTTGCACGATTGTTATGGTATCTACTCACTAAATTAGTCATGCACTTCTTAAAAAAGTCTCTTTCAACAAGGACCTATGCCGTAGGTCACACCAGATACATTGTTAGATATGATTCTTGGTTGAGCGATGATCACTGGGACGTGCAAGAGTCCTATAACACACATGAAATCAAGGCCTTTTTTTCTTTTAAGGCAGCGTCTGAAGTGGCTGTAATTACATAGGAAAATGCGGGAAGACGACTTATACCCCTTGTCAGTTTCTGGAAGCACCCTCCTCTATCTATATTACTTTATGGTCCATATTAATCCAAACGGTTGTGCTATCATTATAAGCTTGACTGAATATGTTCTAAATACTTAACTCAGAAATGAGAAAATCCTAAAACTAAGTTTATACAATTCCAAAATATGGCAGGGCGTGACAAATTTGTGGATGAAAAATTGTAAAAAACTGACATTCGATGGCCCCAACAAATCCTAGTTTTCACACCAGGAGAATCAACTTTTGGCATACATTATTTGCCTTACCCCAGCTACATTATAATTAATATGTTACTTCTAACATTTATGACTAGTGATTAAAAAGGACAGGTAAAATGATTATTTCTACCAGTTGTAGTAGATTTCAAATTACGTGAGCCTCCATACATAAATCCAAAGGGTTCTGGGGTGACGGTTCAATCCACGGCAATGGGAGACTAGGCCTTTGTGTGCATGCACAAAAACATATTGTGTCACGGTACAAAGTTACTTTACAGAATCGCCTTACTGGAAACTGCATTCGTTCTAACAATGGTCTGTAATGTTAGAGGACTTGCTAAATCCGAATGTTTAAAGGGGGGGATAGGTTACGCAATCTGCTGTTAGTTATCTTATGGAAACTTTTGTGGAGAAACAAAAAAGTGCTGTTATCCTGTTTAAAACTTATGAAAAGCGTATAGTCATATTTTTGCTTAAAGGGAGAAACTATTTCTCTGCATTAATAGCTGAGCATGCACATGGAGGCTTATGTGTGTGTTTTTAAAAGAATTCCGTTGGCCCGCGAATGTGGATTATAGGGACACAGAAGATTCCTTAGTGTTTTAGAAACTCATGATCAGCTTGTTGTAGGACGCGATTCGATTAACTATAGCCAAAATTAATGGTATTTTTTGTTAATCTCATCAGCTACATTTGCTCGGCTTGATTGTGATATGTGCCCAATTTGGATAATTTAATACACAGAACCCTACATGTTCAATTGTCATATTCTTTTCGCATTCTACATCATGTTGGATGTGTGAATCAGCCCAACAGCGTGTTAAATTGATTTAATCTTCAATATAGTGAGTGCCGTCTGTATAGGTAACCGGTTAGTTTAGACTCATTATAAGGAGGGAAAAGTATGGAAAACAACCGCCTTTGGTTTTGTTGTTTGCAACATACTACAATGTCTTTAAGCAGTATTAATTTCGTTCGATATAGGCCTATTTAGACGTTATTTAATTTTTATGAAAAGTCCTAAAATGAAATCCCATATGCGTGCTCGGGTGAGCTTAGTTTTTTATGGTTCCATATAGGCATATAGTCATGATAACAATACGATAGTACAGGTTCATTATATTCAGAACGCATAAAAATAGTTTTGCCACTATACTACAATGCGTCTTTTAGGCAGGTATGTAATTAGTTCCGAACATCGGCCCGACTTATACTGTTAATTGAAATTTGTATACGAAAGTCCTAAAATGGATCAATGGTGTCGGGTTGAGCGTGGTGGTTTATATGGTTTCATCTTAGGCCTATATCCTATGATAGTCTAAAATAACAGAATGATAGTACAGGTCCTAATATTCAGAACATAATAAAAATAGTTTTGCCAATAAAGTGTCACGAAAGTTCGTAAGAAAAAAAAAAAAAAAAAAAAAATTCATAAATAAAATCAAATATGTAAATTAGGTTTCTTCTAACGAGAATCAGGATCTATTAGTGTAGGAAGCGTAGGAGACATAGGGCAAATTCCCGTTTGAGAGTTAGCATCCTCTAGATTAGGCCCGGTCGGAACAAAGGAAGTTTGATTTGGTTTTTTGAGTTATCTTTTGCTCTGATAAGACGTTCCCCGAGGTTTTGAGTACGTCCTAAAGCCAAAATTGGGGACAGGGAAGATTTTCGACAGATGGTGGTTGTTTGAAATTAAATGCCAATTCTTGTGAGTGCCTTTTTTATTTTGCATTACTTCTTTATGGAAAGTGATGCGTGCAGAAAATAGAGGAATTTCGTTGGTGGTTTTTCGAACATCTTCAGCGTTAAACATTTCTCTGTTGTATGATAGTCGCTAGGCCACGGGAGTAGTATATCTTGTTTATTATATCCTCTTGTGAGAAGGTTTTGAGATAATTTTTTTTCGTTGCAGAATAAAGTTAGTTTTTGCTCATATTCTGTTTCCGAACTGGAATTCGAATATATCTGATAGCCTCGCCTTTAATCAGCATGAAAGCAGAATTTGGGTGGGACGAATCTCTAAAACGATATTGAAATGTGTACAAGTTTACGAAACATCTTATATCTGGAATCTGCGTGTTAGAATTCTTACATCCTTGTACAGAGTTAAGTCTAGAAAATTAATTTCGTTTTTTGACCAACTCATGTGTGAATTCAGAGTCGGGTGTTAGGAGTGATTTGACTGATGAAAATTAGCTAACTCGTTTTTCATCGCTAACCAAAACATAGAATGGCGTCCCGATATCGAAGCCATTTGAAAAATTTATCACCAAGGAAATAAATTTCTTTCCAAACAGAATGGAACGCTATAATCACATAGTTCTGGGGGAGCATTTTTGCCCCATAGATACGGCCTGTGTTGCTCCTGGTCTTTCCACTCCCCTTCCTCTCATTTGCCAAAATAGGTTCTCGTTGAATGGAACCAGCTTTCTATGCAAAACAAGTTTTAATAATGCTTCCATGTGATGGAAGGGTGGCATTCTAGGAAAAATAGATTCGGATTTACTTGAAAAAGTTTTATAACTTCTTTTTCGACTTCATTTTGAAGAACTTGGTGAACATTCCAATGCAGTTATTGGACAAAAAGACATGTGTTTTGAAGTTTTAACTGCTCTATTTTTCTATGTGTCTTTGGGGTCTGTCCAAATATGTGCTTTGTTTTGAACGAGGGAAGAGGAACAGCAAAGAAAGGAAACGATTAAATTCGCCAAATTTTTCACATGGTCTTTATATTGCTGTTTACTATGGGTCTTACAATGTGCAAAGGCCGGTAAGCTGGGACCGTTTTGTGAATTGTGGCAAAAAAGAGTAAGCAAGTTGGGAGTCGATTTTATGTTAATTTGGATAGAGATAGTCGTGTGTATTTTCTATCATGCTTCGCTCCCATAACATGAGGTTAAGCCGTTTTGAACCAATTCACTGTAATCTAAGGTATGTCTGCATTCGATTTCAGTGTATGCGGTGTACCTGTAAGCATAAGTTACCTTCATTTAGATCTGTTTGATTTGAGTACGATAGCCACCGTGATTTATCCGGTTTTGGAAAAACTAAAGGTTTTCTTTTCCTTTAGTGTTTTGAGGGCTTGACAGGCTCTTATAGTTTGTCAAGTTATCGTTGTACTTCATTCTTAATTTAGATAGCTCTAACCTTGTGGATTCTAAGTAGTTTTCTAGGTCCAAAACAGGTGTAGACAGGGGTTGCCAATTGCGAAGCTTGTGTTTGTTTTGTTCTTATTGGACATTAAAAAACGTGTTCGCATTTTACGCATGAAATATTCGTATCCCTTTCCAGCAATTTTGCTTTAGGTTCTTTTGGGATATCGATAAAATTTCAAACATCTCCCTAATACAGATATTACACCGAGAAGAAATGAATGGAAACACATGAAGCAATGCGATATGAATGTGGCTCATATTTGCCAGGAGTTGTCTCCTATCTTATTTCCAATTCCAAATCAAACTCCTCTAGTTATTTCCAAATCCAAATATCAAGTATTTCAAAATTTATGTATCCAAATTCCAGTTTCTTTCAATTCCAAATCAAACTCCTATTATTTCCAAATTCCAAAAATCAAAGTATTTCAAATATTATTGTATCCAAATCCAGTTTCTTTCCAATCAAAACACCAGCGACCAGCAATTACTAAAACCAATGAGGCTCCCACTCCTCAGCAAATTGCAAAAGAAGGTACCGCGGATATGAGGAATGAACAGGCCGAACTACACATTCGAAGTTCCTGTTAGAATTTAATGCACACTGCGACTATTAATATACTACGCCGGTGGTTCCTACCGCCAGCAATTTGCCAAAGAAGGTACCGATCCAATAATATAACCTAACATCACACTTGAATGTGGTCCCAAATTAAGATCCTTATTAAATTCATAGATTTACAACTAGTTTTTGGTAGAGGAACTGACCATCCACTAGCCTAACCTTAAATTACCTCCATTTCATTTATTACATATCAATTCTTCAAATTCAATTTATAGAAGGTTCCGATATCCATTAAATTACGCCAATTTCTTGTAAATTTTCCGCACAAAACAAGATTCTACATAATCGTGGAAAAACAACCTCCAAATTCCTATTACAAAATACAAAAGTTCAATGTTAAAAAAGCAGAGGCAAAGATACCCATAAACCCCATAAAACTATTTGAGAAATTAAAGACTTCTGCTGGTCCTAATCCACACACATGGGGGAGGGATGGGAATTTTTTAATTTGTCCCAGCATAGGGAAGGCGACTATAACGCCCCGGTGGCAATAGCGAATGACCATTTCCAATAAAGCCGATCAGCTTCCCCGAAAAATACAACACCCTGATTGTTTGTGGAAGACAAATGGGAAGGACGAATGGTTCCCATACAATCGGTAACCAGGCAACCCAAAGGATCAAAATCATTTCCTGGTGTTAAATCAGTTTATTGCGTATGCAATCAACTTACTTCTGCATCAGAGAAATGTTCGTTTTGCTAGGTTAATGACGAACTTTTTGTTCGCATTGGCAAAGGTCCTTTAATTTTTTGACCTCTGAGATTGTTTGTGGTTTTGGAATTTAAAAAGCATTTCTGGACTTATTTTTGTCCTTAGTTTGCCTTTTAATATTCTTTTTAATATTTTCTAAATTCAGAAAACAAATACATGTTATTAGCTTTATATCAAAGGGTACGTTTATTGTGTATTTTTTTTTTATAGAAGCAAAACTGACAGCAAATCATCTCTCTTTTTGGAAGAAGTTGGTGTCTTAAAAAAGACCGTTGGGTTTTTAATTTCGGCTTATAGTTTTAGCCGACTAAAGGCTGCTTTTGTGTTTCTCCTTTCCTGACTTCTTCACATGACTTATTTTCCGAAGTTTTGGCTTGGTTTTTGGACCTTTCCATGTGCCTTTGCTTTCTTCTTTCTCTTCATTTCTTCATCGATTGGTCGACGATCTTGAAAAGTTCCATACCCTTCCCCGTTCCTCCTAAGGAAGCACAAGGACCTAACCACTTTGAAAGCGAGAGTGGCTTTCTGACCATGTCGTGACCTCTTTTCACTTGACTTTGGTTTTTCGGTCACAGATATTATTTGTTTGAATCCATTATCCTTTTTAGAACATTCTCCCAAAATGTTCTCCCATTCAACTTGGCGAACCCAGCTGAGCTCTCCTCCAGTTAATGGGGGAGAGCCTTTTGAATGGTGAACAGAGGTAGAAGTTATTTCTTCTGCTCACTCTGGCCTTAATATCCTTACCAGAAAGTTGAATTTTGACGCAGTGGTTCGAACATGTTTGATTTTGCTCACTCACCCCAAACCTTGTCTAGCACGTTCGGAGAGGTGGATTTTCTGTGGGTCTTCTCTCCGATCTTTTGTCCAGGCGGGTGGCTGGCTATCTGTGCTCCATCTTTACCTCTGTGTCTTCTTCGGTATACGGTAGAAGGACAGGTCTAAGCTTTTTCCCGGGGTCTCAGGAACCGTGAGATCGAGCGAGTCTGTTTTTGAAGACGTCATGATGCGGCGATGGGTAGAATACAACATGGTGATGTTCATCCGAGTCCTCTAAACTACGTTTTATTGATGTGAGAGTCCAAAGAGATGAAGTTAGAAAGAAAGTAACAAATAATAAGTCACCGAACACATAAGCTACATGCGCATAAATTTGTATTAACACGCAGTTTCATTCATACTAGATTGTGTGTACTTTCCTGTTCAATTAACTTAGATGTCTTGTT
>JAMKCH010075436.1:0-15545 GCA_023653785.1 Ophioderma brevispina
TTGATGATATGACTAAGATGAAGTATGAATCATGTAAGACAGGTGTTCTAATGACTCGGAAGGAATTTTGCTTACCTTCTCCGATGTTTTATGTAACAAATTGCATTGTCTTTAGCAGATGCATAACCTCCCATGAAAATAATTCCCACCATAAATATATTCAATTTCGATCACCCTGTAGACGACACCTCCCCCAGTGACGTCATACCCCAATCCTCTCCCTCTTTTCGTCTTACCCTTAACAAGATCAACATCCTGCGGGGGGGCTAGACGGGACGGGAATCACATCGGAAATGTAAACAAGCATTCCGTACGCTTCATTAGAACAACATTTTTTCTTACACGACTCGTACAGGAATCTGCTTACCTTCAATCCGAAGTTGATGTAACAAATTGCATTAACATCCCGATTACACCTGTCCTAGGAGGCGGTGCAGGATGGCAAAACGTCACACAAGGATTGCGTGAATCGAAATGAATCGAATTGCAAGCAATTCGAATCCAACCTAAACAACAAGCGCAAAAAATCACAAGACACCTGGGCAACGTAAGAGATGTTGGCACTTACCATAATTGTCCTGAGAGCTCGATCTGTGTAGGACAGCTTGGGCAAATCTAGCTCTTTCTTTTGGTTGACGTGTTGAAGGTACGTTGTGGTGAAGGTAGTTGAGGAGCGCCATGAAACCGCGCGCAGATTTTCGGCAAGGGCGAACGCCGCGCTGGAAAGGCGAAAGAGCTTCGCAATAGCTCGGTGAATAGCGCGAACATTCGCAGAATTTGGAACACCGCGGCGTCTGTGATAAGCCTAACTACCCACCTATCTAGCTTAGCCTTCGTCGCGGCCCCGTAAGGGGCAACGTTGTGTGACGAGCTGGCTCGTGGCCCCCTGATTGGGCGCGTCCCTAGACAATACCATTTTATGCCAAACCGGACACCATCATCTGTCCCCGAATAGAAGAAACCGTGCTCATCTTCGGGAGGAAGGCGGGGGATGCTGAGAAGGCGCTACACTCGTTCTTTGCGAGAAACCCTGGGCGAAAGTAAGCGTAGCACCGGCGTTGGAGAACGATCGCATCGCCTACGGCTAGCGCATCAGCTCCGACTGGCGTCATCCCGAACCATGAAGATAGGACACACCGTCCCTCAACGTCAGGTTGGCTAAAGTAGCGTCCTCCATGGGCTCAAACGGTGCTCCACGCAGATGTCCAACAACCTTGTTGAGTTCCATGAGGATACAATCTTCCTCTCCGGGGTTCTGTATTAAACATCCCGTCTCCGGGGGTCTGGTATAAAACATCCCGTCGAGTAGGAGCTTGATGGCGCAGAGTTGTTAAGTCTGGTTCCATCATCAAACCCTCTGTGGGTCGACTGAATAGCAGATGTGTAGTTCGCAGGGTTCACACTAGGTTTTGGAAATAGTGCGTCCTACTTGGACGCAAATTGTTTCCTGAGGTTGAAAAAGTGCGTGTCTTTAAATTATATGCCTGTCAGTTTAACGAGATTTGAATAACTGTTTTTAAGTACTGCAAAAACAATCCAAAATGAGACATCGCAATCCAAAACCTAATGGGCATATGAAAGCCATTAACCTGTGAGCCCTTAAACTCCAAAAGAACTGGTCTGAGTGGAGTATCTTGAATACCCCTTTTTGGGATGGGGGAAGAGGTTAGTGAACTAAACAAAGACGTAAATACAGTCAATTTAAGCATATATTTATTTTCACAGATTGCTACATCTATTTAAGGTAGGATATTATTTGTTTCATGAAATGATACAATATTGTGACCCTGTTTGTCCATAAGCAAACTCTGGATGTGTTGTGTAGTTTTAAGTGGCTATTTTTTGCGTCCACCAAATACGCAAATTTTACTCTATATAGACCAAAGTGCGTCCACCTTTTGGAAAAGTGCGTCATAGACCAAACACGCACACTAATGTGAACGGCCTGTATTTTCGGACGGTGGCGGCCTCCAGTCCATCAGCAAATCGCTCTAAAAATACCAAAAAATGACAAAACTACAGTCCCGGGGACGTAATAAAACGACATTTAACAGATTTTCAAAAGGTTCAGGACCACATGTAGCTAAATCTGACCAAAAATTCGACAAATAACGGGACAAAATCCTTAACGTTACCGATCTTTAAAGCCCCGAATTTTTCCCGCTTTAAAAATGCAAATTCCGCTTTTTTCCGCTTTGTTAAATTTTCCCGAAAATGGCATTTTCCGCAGTTTCGCTAGTGCCTTGAAGATGTATTGCGACCTTCCTACTCCTACACAAAGCTCCGTACCTTGCCAAAATCGCGATCGATACCCGCTAAATAATGCAGTATAAATCATGCTTACCGTGCAAAGCTTTTACTTGGTGCAGACTTACGCCGCGGCACATTTAAAAGGCATAATTTCAATTGTTAATTACAAAATCGGCCGTGACACCCGATTTAACCCGATCCAGTGAGTCAGTTTGCACCGTACACGTGGTTTATTACGTCTTGGAAAAGTACCGACGATCTATTTTTAGCGTGCGACTACGCAAACCACATTCGTGCAGCATTGCGTCATTTTCTGAAGCAAAATGGAGTCGGGTCATCGTGATCGCAATGTACAGTCAAAGACAATCGCGATGCAAGCTTTGGTATCAATCGTCTTTGATATACATTGCAATGGTCGATCAGAATTCTAAATCAGGGCGGGATTCGGAGATTGATAGGGGTCATGGGGCATGGTAAAACATTGCTCATTTTGTTATATTATGGAAGCCAATTGTTAGATTCTTAGTATTTACTTAGGGGAAAGTGAGTAATTGACTTTTTGACATGTTTTTCTCTCTTCTCTAAATTGCATTTTCCGCGTTTAACCTCAATCCGCGCGAATTTCGCGGATTTTCCGCAACGCGGAAAACTTGGGACTTTACGATCTTGTCGATCCCAAGACGAAAAGAGGAAGTTGGATTGTGGGTATGACGTCACTTGGGGAGTTGACGTCATACATGGTTGATCGAAATGAAATGAATTATGTGGGAATATATTTTCATGGGGTTCTGCATCTGCCTACAGACAATGCAATTTGTTACATCCAACCATCGATTGAAGGTAAGCAGATTCCTGTATGAGTCCTAATGGTCCCATAATGGAGCCGACCAAAGTGCAAAATGCATATGCTGAGAGTATGGAAAGAAACATCGATGCCTATTTTCACTGATTCGTGACCGTATGATGTGAATCCACGTAAACATTTACTTTTGTGCCAAGATTGTTTTCCAATCTGTGGAGCAAAATATTATTCAATATCAAATCATCTGGGGTACGTTTTGAGGAAGAAACCATCGATGCCTATTTTCACTGATTCTGACAAGTATGAAATGTGAATCAACTGTAAAATTCCCTTTTTGGTGCCAAGTTGTTTTTCCAATCTGTGGAGCAAAATATTATTGCAATACAAGCAATATGGGGTACAAGAAAGTACGAAACACACCTTGATGTCCGCTTGATTCCATACTAATGTCATCTTGAAATTAACCTTACTTGAGCCATTTTCAATAGAAATGAACTTTTAAAAGCATATTAATTAAAACTAACTATAGTTGCTCGCCAAGAGGCGTTTTCTTCTTGTAGTCAGGGTTCAATCAGTTGGAAGCCAGTGAAAGCCTGGATGTTGATCTGTAACTATTTACTGGTAGGTTCATCGACCTAGATTTTTTTTTTAAATTAATGGAATTTACAATGGAAATGTTTTTCTGGACTCTTGGAGAAAAACACCTGTGGAAAGTGATTTGTAACAATTACAGATGGTTTAATATTGTTGAAACCATTTTGACCAGAGGCATCTACAGAGATGAGTTTGTAGCTGCATTATTGATGGCCTTACAAATTCCTCTTGCTCAGAGTAAGAAGAGAGAGAGGGGGAAGGGGGAAGAGATGGATTGTTGTCCAAGGGGATACATTATCAAGAGCATCGATAAAAAACATTGACCTTGTCCAATAAAAAAATGCTGCATGTGCATGTTTGCACATAATAATTTCCTCTTTACAGAAGGTTTGTTAACATCAGGGTACCTGTTGGGATAGGTACATTTTTGCATCTCTTTCAAAAAAAATATATTCACTTTACCCAGCGGAGCCATAGTGCGTTTAGAGCGACGTCGAGGTCGACGGTTTTTATAAATTTACGTCGAAATGCAAATTGAATTGACGTTTTAAGACGACGTCAAATCGATTTTTCAATTTTCGACAAATTACCAAAAGCACCTTGGTCTTTGTATGTTACTATGGGCGGGCTAATACTTAACCTGACCGTAGACTCAATACAAATTGCATCCTCTCGGGGGATGCAGACCCAAATATACCCCTAAAATAATACCCATAACCAAAAGGGGTGTGTGTTTCCCCCCGTGGTGACATAATACCCAACAAGCAACCACGCCATCCATCGTTCCTCCTTCTCATCTGACTCTACCATAAAGGCGGAGTTCGCTCGGGGAACTGGGATGGAAGGGAGTCTACGTCAGGTAAGTACTAGCCCGCCCTTTAGTTTGTAACTACAAAGCACCAAGGTGCATTTTTGGTATTACTTGCGGGCTTAATACGTACTCTGACGTACTCACTCCAATTGCATCAACGTCAGACTAGCACCCAAGCATGGACGGAGGTGAGCGAAACTCCAGAGGCCACCGAAAAAGGGGGGGGACCACAAAGATAAAACAACAAAAAGAAAATAAACTAATTAACAGTTAGGCCAAGACTTAGGTCAGAAAGTTGCCTGTAACAGTAAGGTACTGTACTTAACACAATAAGCACTTTTAAATCCACAAAATGACAGTGAAGCTCACTGCAATAGAAATACTTGACATTACTCAGGACAAGACTAAATCTACAGTATGTCCCAAAGAGGCAGTTTGGAATACCAAGGGACAGTTGTATACCATAAACATTAATTTTAACCCGAGCTAAAAGGCGCCAGATAGAAGAGGTAATTGCTCGAGATAGGGAGAGCAAAAAGAGATGCCTCTACACATACTGCGCTGGAATTCGTACTTCAACAGCGAAACATACATACAAAAAGAGGTTGGACGGTTCTATGATCGATTGGTAAACGTGTAAAAGTTGTATGATATCACAGAAGCCATCTTTATGGGCGGATGTCGCCGCTAAATAGACGTGACGATGCGACTACGAATATCAAAGCGATACCGAAAGTCGAAATTTGGACCCACAAAATCAAGTAAAATGCTTAGAGCTCGTTAGGATAAAAATACACTGGAATTCAGAGGTTATCCCAAAATTCTGTGGACAAGTTGAACACAGTCGGAAAAATACTCTTCTATCAGACGAGAAATAATAAAATTTTCTTACGTGCGAACAAACAATCTGAGGTGAATAAATAACGAGAACCAAGTATTTAACAATTCCATAATTACTTACGCAGGAAATAAGGACCATCTTAACACACACTGCAGCAAAGACGAATGTTTGTGCACAAAGTTTGTAACGAGATTTGGCTGATTCCTGATTAAACTCAGGCACATCCGATTGTAATACAACCCGCCGTGAACCAAACAAGGGGAAGTCGACACAAAGATGCATCTTGAACACTGGTTTACCATCACCAGGCTGCGATGCCCGCCGAGCTAAAAAACTTTGGTACCTTCGCCAAGATAAAAACTTAGTGCGCGACAATCGGACCCCGAAAACAATTGGAAAAGGGTTATCATTTAGAAAGGATCCACTGCGCACATGAAACTGAAGCAGCGCACGTGGTATCCTTGGGGATTTCCCGGAGGAAAAACACACTACTAGACAAGGATGCACCCCGTGCACCAGGTACCTGTGAAACCAGCTCTGCTGTAAAACGTGGGATTCGGCGAAAAGACCGCAAGAAGAACCAATATCCCACGTAAACTAAATTACAAAGCCAGAATAGTAATAATATGCGAGATAGAAGTACGGCATAGCGTCCTCCAAAGAGCAAACTCGAAGAGAACACAGAATCGATTTACGCAATTGAATTCGTAGTATCCAGAAAGAGTATTTTACATCTACTAAATGATCATGTAGGCCTATTGTAAGTTCTTGACAGTGATTAAATAGTCGCAAAACTCAGGCGATTTATGATAAATAGCGGATGACCGTCAGACAATAAAATACGACATTGCTCTAGGAGTTATCATCATAGGCCTACAGAGATTTTTCCAAAATACCATGTAAGCCAAAACGAAAAGAGTATCTTGTACGGACACGTGGGTGTCAATGGGAGGAAGGCCCACGATGAAACAAAAAACACCGATTAGGCCAACAATTAAAGTATTAACCAGAGTGCATTTGCAAAATAACTCTGGCGAAAGACTTAAGTAAATAGCAGTAAATGCTAATAACCATGCAGCTTGAAAAGATATATAGCAGTTGTAACTATAACTAGATCACTTGAGGGCATGGGGCTTTAAGAGACATAAAATAATGCCTAATAGCAAAAAACAATAGTCCCTTTCATAGGCGTGAGATTCATAAAAAGACAAACAAAGACGAACTGAACGGATCAAGAAGATGAGATAAAGTTTCTCTCATCTTCTCTGGTCTGAATGAATCATATGTCTAGCCTTTGTTAAAATGTGGGACAATAAAGACCCCGGAGCGAGTACTAGCTAGTTATTACGAACATAGATTCCGCTCCAGCGGGAGTGATTAAAGGCGACTGAACTGGAGGGGGGGGGAGCAATGGCTGAGCTTCAGCCGATGGTCCCACTCCGATTCTAGATATCGACGCGAACTATGTCCGACATCGGACTCAAAAAGAAGGGGGCGAGACGGACCGTAAAGATGGAGAAGCAGCAGTTGAACGGTACACGTTCTAGTCTGCTCAAGTTGTAAAGGACGACAAAAAGAGTAATAAATCATGTAATTAGGTACAACTCAGAAACCTTCCGTCAAGATATTGTATGAACTGAATGGGATAAAACAAGTGGTTAAACAAAGTTTAACCAATGCGAATTACTTCCGGATAAGGCGCCATAGACCATTCCCAGTCGTCAATGTGCACTAAAAAGCACCGGGAAATATGAGAAGATGAAAATTGTCCAAAAGGACTAGACAACTCGGTGAAAAAGAAACCGAAGCCATCGGAGACGGCCCAGAAAAACACGAGTGTGAGGTTGGCAATCTTAAAAATCAACTGATAGTTGCCTAAGAACCCTTATATGATATGCAGATTAAAACACCGAGGCCAGGGTACTCCATTCAAAACCTCTGGGTCTGAAAGGACCTCCAAAGTTTAAAGATCAAATTATGTCGACCTTAGAACCAGTCCAGGAAGGGTAGATATACCAGAAATAGACTTTAGGCGAAGCAACACGTCCACTTTCTCTAAGGGTCGAACTTGACTCTGTAGACAAGGAGAATGGAAAAAAAAGGCGTAAGCGAAACAGTATCCTGTGGCTGAACTAGACCGCACGCCCACGGGACACATGCAGTGCCTTAATATGAGCACAACTCAATATGAGCCAATCTAGTATATGGATGGCAAATATATCACAAAGAGTAGAAAACGGCCAGTCAACTTCTTTGCTTAACAGACCTTGTGGTCGGAAGTGAGGGCAACGATATAAGAAAAATGCCTAGCAAAAAACAATACTACCTCGTACGTATTGGGAGGCCTCTAGGACTTCTTATAAGAGGGAGGTGCCCCTCCTCAAGATGGGAAAAAGACAAGAGGTCTAAGGTCTGACTTCACCTACAAGTTCACTTGACACAGACAAGCCTTAGCGTGAGACGCCCCAAAAACAAGACATACTCGAGGAAGGGGGAGTTCTCAAGTTCGCACAAAGAGGTAATTAAAATAGTGACCATTAAAGCCCAATTAGCCATAATCGCAATGGGCTGAGCCGGATTAGAGGTGAATGGAGGGTAATTAACACCTGCCAATGAACCAGGTTGTGGTTGAGTAGTAATGACACTCGGGGGTGCGGTCGACACACTAACTGCTAGGGATCGACCCGGAGAAAACACCTTGTGTCTCGGGAGACATTCGGAAGCCTGAACCCAACGAAGCGGTAACTTGTTTGTTATAAAGCAGGCAGACTTCCTCCCGAGGTTGCAATGTATGATGTGCAGTTTGCTAAACAACTGAGATACGGGGAAACGGAAAGGAAATAAGCCGAAAAAGAGTAACGGCGGCCGAAAATTCACGAGATACCGCAACGGAGGAATCGGAAGTGATGCGGAAACAGAACTGGCAAAGTTTCTTAGACGGGTGCAGCGCTACACGGATATAGGGCATGCCGGGTCAATAATACCGTCTCCGTCATGTTGCTATGGTCGCTAGGACACTTAAGTTTCTAAGCACCGGCCCCAGTAGGGTCAATAAGCAAAGATATCAGCAGTCTAATGAGAGAACTGAGCTCGCAGCCATGTCTAACAGTAGCAAATATGTCCGTTTAGGGTAATCCAACTCCCCCCCCTTCTCTTCATCCAAGCATGCAAGAAAGACAGAGAGAGAGATGAGAACAAATAGTTGGAAAAGGTCATATGAAAAGATGACAAACGGACAAGTTCCTTGAGAAGTGAAAAACAGAATTCGAGTGTCAGCATTCATATGAAACTGATTTAAAATGGCTGGAGGGAGCGAAAAACCATAAATAAACACCGGAATGTTCAAGCCAGCAGAAAGAAGAAAACATTGACACGAGGGAACAAAAAATGGATCCATGAATCCATAAAGATTACACTGTCGTCAAAGATTCTCCTTGAAAAAGTATTTTGGGTTTAGCACGAACGGATGACGTCACCTCAGCACGGCAGAGGAAATAGGAAATAAAGGATAAAATATATCCACCATATCCTTAACGTCCCAAAAATGCCATCTTTGCCAGTTACTAAAAACACGAGGCGAAACCTTGTCTTGATTTTAGGTTAAAATTAATAAAATGTCCCTAGATATAACAAGAATAATAACTACTACCTCCCTTTTGCTTTTGTGTCACTAGGTTGTTAGTAATTATCCTCTAGGGTTCATTTAAATGGTCGAGACCCAACATGTGAAGTGTGTATTGATGTAGCCATCAACTTGAAACAGGAAATGAAATTAGGTCTCTCACTGGGACGAAGAGTCCTACTAACCACGACTACCACACTCAAGTTCCCAAACGGAACCCGAGGATGGTAGTAACAGGCAGGCGGGTCGCCACCCGGAAAGGGACACCCAAATGATAGTGTTAGGCCACAGAGGCAGTCAAACACACACAACTGGTATAGAATCTGCCGTAAGAACACGATGGTAGCCGAGTGCTAAGGCACCACTTAAGGATTTTTTTGTTTCTGCTCTAAAAAGATTAGAGATCGAGGTCCAACGATTGACTCACAGACTTATAACAGGACTGGCTTCCGAGGATTCCAAGACTGAGGTATAAAGGCTGACGTCATGTGATGACAGAAGAGACACCAAAGAAAGGAGGGTACAAAGGCTGACCCGCTTGGTTGGTCTGGATGGCCTTTGGAGACCACAATATAAATAGCTAAAATCGTATTATAGGCTTAAGCCGGATTTTAGATTAAAGCTAATGATTGAGTAAATTACACCCAGATGGTCTTTGACACAGAACAAATTTAAATCACTGGGCGTTGGCTGAACAAGTAAACGCTCTCATGGTGGCCCGGTCGAAACACTGATCTACCGGAACGACGAAGCCACCAGAGGAATCGAAAACACTTAGCGCCAGAAACCTATTGAAGCAATACTGGAGTAATAGGCGGCAAAACACTTTTCCGAGATGAATAAGCATTAGTGTTAACAGCCGAAGAGACGCCTGCCGAAACTTCACCGAGGATTTGCTCGAAAAACATCGGAAGAAAAAAGAAGAACGGTTTACCCGAAGGATAACAGACATCAGGTTATTCTGCAACAAGGAAATTACCTGGGCGCTGAACAGTTACAAAGCTCGGTGTGCTCGGACGATACACTCAACAGCTGATCGACCGAAGTACCTGAGCACTTGGAAATCTTCGGGCCGAACATATTGTGGCAATAAAATTGCTAAACAGGTTGGCACAACACTCTCCCAAAAGAAAAAGACATTCTTCGACTACGTCCTCCATCCTTTTCCTCCTTTCTTACAGGGATCCTTCTGATTAGGTCCCTTAACTCTTTTTTTTTGTTGTGTTTTCTATTGAACGCCAGGGGAAGGAGTGGAACAATCTCCGAATAACGTTGTGGGCCGAAAACTCCCGAGTGCCATGAAAATGACGCGGAAAGAAAGAAGAAACGGCCCAAAGAAAGAAGGGATGGATGGTACAACTAGGACCAATCGACTCGGAACACAAACCCGAGAAATTCCAACAGAAAATGGCGTCGGAAGAGCCAAAGCTCACGACGACGGCCTCTTAGGAAAGAGATTAACGAATTATCGCCAATCGGAAACTCGGCCCCAGATCTTAAGAGACTCGGGGCTCCGTTTATTTACTCATCCCAAAACTAGGCTTATGCCGAGAGAGGGTTTGCGGTGGTAAACCGATTAAAGGACTCGGACGGAAAAATGCCAGAGAGGAAATTCGACAAAAGTGTCGCGGAAGTGCCGAAGCTCAGCAACGAGTGGCTCTCTTGTGAAGATTACCGCATCATTGGCCGATCGAAACTCGGCCCCAGACCTTTGAGTCTCGGGCTCTGTTTGTCACCTTATCCTGCAAACCAGGGCTTTGCGTGAAGGTGTTGGGGTGAGCCGATCAAAGGAATACCAGGCTTACCTTTCCACATGCATTATGCGACCTCTCGATGCGTGACGATCAGAATGTCAGAAGCTGTGCTAATATTCACCACATACACCATAGAGAGGGAAAAAAAACATGTGAAATATGATGATAACGTGAACCACGAATGGCATATATAAGCCCAAAACAAAAAATATTCCCTGAACATAACTAATATATAAACTGTCCTATAAAACTGTGTTAAAATAAGAAACAGTTACCAAGAGGGAAGGACAGGATGAAAGGGAGCAGGAAGGAAATCACGGAGACAGAATTTAGCGTCAGGTCCCGTGAACAGACAACGGTGTCAATTATGCACCGACCAGAACGTCGGGCAAAAAGTACCAAATAAAAGGCTCACCCCCGAAACCCTAAAATACATCCAAAACAGGACACAAGGGTGTAGGGAGATAAAAGGAGGCTGCAAGGTCTATATAGGTGGAAAAATGTCTGGAAAAACTTAACATTTCTTTTCTATAGGACCTTGCATCCAAAATATCCCCGATTACGCATCCAATTACCTTACATGAGCTACCAGACGCCAAACATATTACAAACCTTATAGGTAGCACCCCCTTACCCACGCTCCAAATCATATGAGAAGGAACCGCCATTGCCATCGATTGCGGGGTCCGACACCCTCGCTTGGGTAATATGTCCAACACGGGGGGGGAACCTACCAACCTTTGGGTATGGGTATTATTTTAGGTGTAATTTGGAGGTTCTGCATCCCAGAGAGGATGCAATTGTAGTGAGTCTACGCTCAGAGTAAGTATAAGCCCTGCCGCGACAGTAACAGTGGTGTACAGTTTCTAAAACTATCGACGTCCCCCCCCTTTTCGAGTCCAGCCCGCGAGGCCCCGGTATGTAATTAAATCACGCTGAACTTACATTATTGCGCCACCATGTATCGTCTCTCCATACCCAACTGACGCCCAAATTCTGCCCCCTTTTGTGTACCATTTTTAGTACCACCATGGGAGTCTCATTGACTTTGTGCAAAATTGTAAAGTGTGTGGCCAATGTTACAAAAGCAGTTCAAACAACAAATTTAAGGTTTGTAATATTAACAAAACATAATTATTCAAATCAGATCAGAACCTTGCACAGCTGTGATTTTTTCACGATTGTGGTCAGGCATGGCATTTGGGTATCAGGCTTTGAATACCCAGGTAGACATGCTGCCACCTAGTGCATACAAACTTCTCTTGTGCATGTAAACTTCAAGGTTTTGTTATTCACAAAATTATGTAATTCTACTAGCTTAGTTACATAGAATGTCATTGACTGCTGAAATGTGTAAAATGGATCCGACTGTCAGCATTCCAAACGTACCAGAGTGTGATACGAATGTTGTCAGTAGTAACACACCATGTTTATGTTAATTACGTCAAGCCTGGGAAATTCCTAAAGTTGATCCCAAGGCGATATTAATGCGCATGTAATTCTAAAATTGTAATTCTAAACCTGCATTTGGTTAAATAGACGTCATCCTTTACCATCAAAAAATGTCCTTTTCGAATTCAGGCTCATTACGCATAGTTAAAGACACTATTCATCTGAAAGAGTCAAAATATTTGAAATTTGCAGATATAGCTAAAAGCGAAGGATAAGTCTATAGAATTCTCATAAGTTATTTTTTTGCAACTGAAAAATTGACAGGAAAGGAAGAGAGTGTGAATTCCCATCATATGTGCTGTAGTAAGTGTCCGTACAGACAGTAATGACTAAATACATGATTTTGTCCTTATTAGGTTGACTTTCAATCTTAGCACTTGTAGGTTATGTTAGGAAACCTATACCTGTTTATATAGATATGCACAGATCTTTTTTTTGACAATTTTTTTGATTTTCTGATTTAACAAATCACTGATAGTGCCTTTAATTTGACCAAAGTGAAAAATAATATCTTCTTGAAAAAAAACCCTGTCTTTGTTTTCTGGTATGACATCATTAAAAATAGCGAGTCATGCTGCTGTCAAAATGTGTCCTTTCTGATAAAATGGGTATCCTGTAGAGTTTTCTCATATGGCTTAAAATAAAAATCTGGACACTTGATGCCTCAAAATTTTACACAATTTGTATTTGACCTATTCACAACATAAAAACATGAAAATGGAGTAAAACTGAACACTTGATCTTTTCACCCTGAAAGAGACTGAAGAGTGCCATTATTGTAAAACAACCCGTATCATTTCTTTTATTGCAGTTAAAGGTGCAACGAGAGATTTCACATATCAGGTGTCCCTAAAAATATTGAAAGTACTGATTTTTGCCCTGATGGAAAGCTTTCCATCAAAAATAACCTCATCTGAAAGGAATAAGCTGAGAAATGTTTCTTTGGTACAAAAATTGTGAAATTACTAATTTCGTATAGGAGCAAATACGAAATTCAGCCTTTGTTTTATATTGAAATATAAGCAAATCAGAATCGCCTTTTTTCTCTCTTTTAAGACATTTCTGTAGCAAAATGCAAGGTTAGAAATCTATTGAGTGTCTAGTCTATATGAAATTACTATTATGGCACAATATTTGGGTGCCTCAAAAATCTCTCGTTGCACCTTTAATCAATTCACACTCCAAACATAATTGCATGATCAATGCCAAAAATGCAATTCATATTACAAAAATCTAATCTGCATGTAAATTGGTACAATCGCAGAGTTATGCACATTCTTAACACTTTTCAATACAAAAATCAGGTGATTTTAAGAAACTTTAAACTTGTCTAATGTATACCCCTTTTAATTTGGTCTTCTTCATTGACAATGGTCTAACAAAATGCATACTAAAAAAGCTTTACAATATATGCCTACAAATTATTTTGCAGAATTTTTTATCATACACTACAACATGGCTCCTGAAATACTAGTATTACAGTGACCTCTACCTTAAATCATAGTTGCGCTTTATTCTAAATTAATTATTCATGATGTTAAATTCTCAGAGTTCAGTATATTACTCCTACAATCGCGAACAATAAACATCAATGAAATTGTATATTAATCAATTAACCACCTCCGGTTGATATTGGGGAACTCAAGGTCACGTCACTGTCATTCAGAACAAAAAAAAAACGCCCCCTGGTTTGTATTGATATTATCAGCTGGCGATGTGCCAAATCAAATATGATTGATTGTATTGATTGATTTCTGATCATTTTCATGCTTAAGACGCTTGTTTGCTCATTCAGTATGATTGAATCAGCAGAAATAATTTTGACCACTCTAGAGCTTGTAGTTTATGACCCTATACAAGAAATATACAATATTTTCAATACCACAGAGTTTAATGAAACCCCTGGACCTCTGTCGAACTTTTTTTAAAGTGCATTTTGTGAGTCCAGCACCTTCTGTTTTAATTCACTGTTCACTAGATACCCCGGGCTAGATACACCCTTGAGACAAGGTTATTCATAACTTTTTAGTTGATCCCGACCTTGCGGTTTGTGTTATTAGCAAGTTTCCCTGTCCCATAGGCCATGTGCTATAATTTTGTCGTTTACGGACGAAAATACAAAATTGCAATTTTTTTTTAACAGATCTATACACCGAATTTGACACGTAATTTAGGTAAACATGAATTAACTAATACGCAGGATTTATTTAATTTTTAAAAAAAATCTTCAACTTTTTTGGTAATGGTGGGAAGAAAGTGTGTAAAGCACAAATGCCCCTTTATGTATGATTGGTTAATTAGTTTGAAAAAAATCATGAGTTTCTTCTGTGGCTCCTGCCCCATGTTGTACAACTGAACCAAAAAATAACCGCTGTGTTGATGCACAAAGCTTAATCTTGACCAAAAGTATAACCAGGGATCAAATCCCTTTAGTGGAAAACACAGTCATCACAGTCCCACGGTGGTAAAGAGATCAAGATTCAACTTTGTGTTTTGAGTGTGGTGCGCCAATCCACATCATTAGTGCCACTTTTATTTTATGCAACAATACACTTGGCATTAGCCAACATGCCAAGTGAAGTTTTAAACTAATGACCTTGATTAATAAAAAGAAATCATAGTGGCCATTGATGGTTTATCAACGTGCATGTTTACATACTACAGGTGGTGGGTGCGTATTCAAGCAACTACGAACATACCCGAGCCCACACTATTTTGGATCCATATTGAAAATTCTGCAAAAAAAAACATGGCTGAATCTATGGTCATGCCCATGAGTTGGGGTACATACTAAAAGGGTGAGGTGTTAATTTTCCACATTTTTTGGTCCCTTTATTCCTCCTGTAGAAGAATTGGAACTGAGCATCGTTATTGGCTCGTTCTCCTAAGCATAACTCCACCTTATGTCTTTACAGTTTGCATTAACGGATGTGGAGTTCTGCAAAACCCACATGGAATATACCTTTCCCCCTGTTACCAGCATGAGTAGGCCATTTCAATCAAGGCCACTTGCACACTGCAGAATGAACACCTATCAAAAGCAATGTCAGGCGAATCAATTGATAAATATGTTTCCTCTTAGATAATAAATTACCTTGTGAAAAAGCTAATCCTCCAAAATTGTCTAAAACGAGAAGAAAGCCAGAGCATTTTTTGTAAACCACCTTTCTCATGCAGGACTTTGTCCGTGTTTTGTTTGTTTGCAACCGGCCTGAATAAATGTTGACCTTTTTATCGGAAGGTCACATAACTACCGGTACGCCGGGACCACACTGATCCCTTGAGCCATTATATACGCACGGCCGTGACAATGTGGCTGTCTATTTCACTTGAGCGTCATGTTTGTTAGTTTCGATAGTGATGCCGAATCCAGCCCCGTCGGTACTGCCTATCTCCTATTCATAAATTGTTGACTCGAC
>JAMKCH010075439.1:0-78698 GCA_023653785.1 Ophioderma brevispina
ATATGGCACTCCACAGAACAAACAGGTCACCAATTACACCAACAAAAACACATCATCCCAAATTACTGTCATGATAAATTTATGGAGTACTACCAACTGATAAGCACTGATTTGTACCTATTGGAAGATAATTTTGACCACAAAATATTCCACTGGACACAGTACTTTGAACATTTTGAAATTTTGGGGTTCACGCGGACTTCAAGTTAAAACCTAAGCGGGAACCCTGGTACCACTTAAAACTGACCATTCAGAATTCTTGTATGCAAATCAGGCTGCATTTTCTCACGTTATTTTATAAATTACTTCCCCCTAATCAAAGAAACATAGCATTCAAGTAGGAAAACGTAACTATTATAAAGAAAATAGTTAATATTTTACCTAAAAAAGTAACATGTAAACAGTATCTTTGAATACAACCTTACATTTCAAATATTGCAAGGGGTGAAAGACTTAGAAGCATTTCCAATGGCCCTCTACCTGGGGTGATACTACCAATTCCGAAGAGCTTAATTGCCAATTATGTTCTGGAAAGGTGTGAAATCTCATCTAACCATCTGCATGTTATAAAGATCATACGAATGTTGTTGTGTTGTAATTAGTAGTCTACCGCTATGCCAGACTTTCATTAAGCACTGCAGAATGTTCACAATTCAGAGGGTGTTTTGGAACAATCCCATAATGCATTGCATGCTGCAATTATGTACTAAATACTGGTTGTACTTAGATAAAAAGTGTTCAAGGACCACAAACATTTCATTATCATGATAACAATAATTATTTAAGTAATCGCACTTTGTGGGCTAAAATGAGTGTAAAAGCAGGATTTTATGTTTTAAGCATAGGATTTTTGTGGGAGCACATTGGACATTTTCCAAACCTGGTGCATTGTGGGAATGGACTCAATACGCCTCTGTTAACCATTCCAGAGTTAGCCAGGGATAACACATTTCTTGTTTGCTTGAGTGCCTCAAGGTAATGTAGGTGTTTACATTGAACTCCATTGTGAAGTTTGTAAAGTGCAATAAAGGCAGGTGGTCCAATGTTTCATATCATGTTTTCTCCTTCAAACAAAACAAAACACCAGATTCAATTTTGAGCAAAGTTGCTTCAAGCTTAAAGAGACACTGGCATCATTGACAATATAGTGACGCCCTCAAGATTTTCAAAATCGATATTTTTGCATGGTTGTAAGGCTTTTATATACAAAAAGCCCTAACCCGAAATGATCAAGACAAATGCGCTCCTATGGGTAAACAGAACGTTTAGATATATTAGCGTCGCCGGCGACGTTAATTCAGCAGACGACGACAAAATGGCGTTTAACACAAGAGACCGCCGCCGGGATGCTTCCCACGCTATGCCCACTGTTTGATCGGTCTATAACCTTTGTGGTTTTAATATCAGTGAGTACGAGTCAAAAAATATTCATTTAATAACACATTTGTTGATTAAAAGTTATGGAAAACTTAAACTGTTGGCATACAAATTACCTGGATGCTTTTTATCCTCATATCATGTCCCTATCTGTTTTGGGTATGGTATTTTTATGTGTAAAATATATCTCTGTTCTTCCAAGGGCCTAGGACTACATTTGAGAGCCAAATGAAACAATTCATAATTTTTGAAAATAGTGCCAGTGACTGCTTTAAGCTGATTACTATAGCACATAGCCCCACATTTGCAACATGAAGTATTTGATGATCTACAGACAACAGTGCTAAGGCTCTCCCAAATGATTCCTCATCCACGAACATGTTCTTGTCCATCATAAAAATGGACAATACAGTGAAGTGAAAGCTGACATCGCCACCCAGAAAAGTGAAGTTTGAGATCACTGACTACTTTAAGAAAGGGTACGAGAGATGGTGGCACACTTAACTTCAAGCGCGACAAGATTGCCGACATCCAGGAAGCCCTTGCTCATGCTGACGCCAATCACGATCAACATCTGGACTTTGACGAGTGGCGTGCTGAGCTTAAGAAGTAAGAATGCTGGTCACTAGCGTTTTAGTTTGTGTTTCTAAAGTATTCGTACTAAATGAAATGTAAGTTCCCATAATTTTTCTTGTAATAGAATGTCCAAAATTTTAAACATTCAGTATAAATATTAGGATATTTAGTTACAGCATGTCTTAACTGATATTTGCATAATAAACTGGTTCTTATTTAAAGAAATGAGCCAAAATGTGGGTGTAAAAAGTAAAGCCCAAAGATCTAACACACACAAATCACAGCCTTTAGTTTAATTAACAGATCACCATAGTATGTGGAAAGGTTACAATAATCAATGTTTCTATAGAGAGAGTTGCCTATCTTGTTAGAATTCTTTCATTTAGATTAATAATGATTTCAATTTTGACCATCTTTTGTGCAATATAAAAATTGATCTGTGGTCGTTTGTATGATGTATATATATTATACCGAATACAGTGATAACTGTAAAAATCATTAGTTTTGTGTCGCCTGCTTTAAGGAAGACACATAGGTATCACTTTGTTCTGCTACTGTGTTGTTTTTGATGTCTGTGTTTGTCTGTTGTTGTTGATGTCTGTTGTTGTTGTCTGTTGTTGTTGTCTGTTGTTGTTGTCTGTTGTTGTTGTCTGTTGTTGTTGATGTGAAAAGTGTTAACATTTGCCCGTGGCGTCATGATGCAACATGGGATCCCTCATTTGTTGATGAGGTCAAAGGTCACATACCAAGGTCAAAGGTCATGTGAGGTCAAGTTGTAAGATAGGCTAAAAATGTAAAATGACCTCAATTTTTTGAAAGTTCAATGTAACCAAATTGAAAGTAATAGGGGGTCAAACATTGGATCCCTCATTTGTTGATGAGGTCAAAGGTCACATACCAAGGTCAAAGGTCATGTGAGGTCAAGTTGTAAGATAGGCTAAAAATGTAAAATTGACCTCAAATGAAAAGTTTCAATTGGAACCAAACTTGGGTTTATGGGGATACTGCAAACTTTAATTTGTTTGAGGTCAAAGGTCACATATCAAGGTCAAGGGTCATATGAGGCCTATCATATACAAACCGCAAACCGGGGCGATGGCAGGCGACACATGCGTTCCGAGTACCGATGTTTTTTAATACCAATGTAAGAATAAATCAAATGGATTGAGGATGTATTGCAAAGTCAGTTTAACTGTTGATTTGAACGTATATTGTAGACTGTCAGGAGACTTATGATCTACTGCTCATTTTGGGAGTGTCTGATAAAGGTTCCTATTCAGGTGGGGGGTTAGGATGGAGCTTGTAACACAACACAAAAAACTTTGCAACACTGGTGATTAAAAAAACATTTGCTTCACTGGTGAGTAAAAAAAAAATCCCCCGCCCACCTCTAAAACAAAAGTACTTAAAAATGGTAATAATAAAAAACAATTTTGCCACCTATCTGACCTGACCATAACTTTCATGCCCCCTGGAAATTTAATGGCGCGACCCTTGCTTTAAGAAAAAAAGAAATGATTTGAGTGAGTAATGATTTTGTGTGATTTCAGCCGTGGCCATGCTGAAGCTGAGATTGAGGCAGTGTTTGCCAATACGATGTTGATGGTGATCGCATCTTGGATGCCGAAGAACAGATGAAGATGGCATCAGATTTGGAAGGCCAGAAGGTAAAGCATAGTTAGAAGCACCAATTCAGATTAACTTAATTCACTTCAGAATTGAGTCGTAAGTAGTTGCAATGCAGAGTGGTTGTTGAAAGACAATTGTATGTCAGTTATACTGGGCAAATTTGAGGGGGATATTGCGAGGATGCGCATGTCTGTATGTGTATGTATGGTGTGTTCCAGTTTGGTTAGCTTTTCTAACCAAGGTTAGGTTTTCCATACTGCCATCTTGCCAGGTGTATTGATTGCAAGTTTACTTGCAGTATTTTTTTTTTATTTAATCTGGATTTCTTATTTTAACTACCATGATCATACAGATTAAAGTGGATTTTTCCTTGCCTTCATGGTTAATTTCATGATTAAAACTAAAATGTAAAAAAAATTGTGATTTGTTGAGGCTTTATTCTTTTATTGAAGGAAAGAGGAAATAATTGTGGTTTGACACATTTGCCAGAAATCGCAGTTTGTTGCTTTAAAGTCATTAGATTTTCTGCTAATCACAACTTGCCAAAACTAATGTCGATTGGTATCATTATCTTTAAGAAACAAACAGTTGTATCTTTTCATCAGTAAATCTTTATGTTTTGTCATGTGGCATTATGAATGCATTATATGAAAAGAGTGTTAGGTCGCCTCCTTGCAAACAAAGTTGTGATTGGTTTACTTTGGGTTATATCCATGTAATAATGAGCCAATCAGATATACTGCAAAAAAGTGATAGATTTCAGGAGGCTAAGTTTCTCTCAAATGTCTTCAGGGTTATTGGAGTCAATTATAGGGCTGCTGGCTGACTCTTCACCTTATCTGATAAGAATTGTGCTGTTCCTGTAGGAAAATATGGTTGATTAATTGATATGTTTAATTGATATGTATAGATTAGTATTATTAGAAGGCATTAACTGATTGGCGGTTTTTTAATAAAAAAAAAAAAAAAATGTGTGAGAGCTTTCATGTTTTGACAAAAACCATTTTGTATGGATGTGTTTGTTTGGCACCAATGATAATGCCAAGGAATAGTGGTAATTTGGTTTATCAAAATAAAAAATTTGTGCATGAAGATTTGTCAAAACAAAAATCAATCATGCAGTCATGAACATTATTCGGTTAATGCCAAAATATGATATATTTAAAACTTCTTGAACAAAATGAGAACATTCTGATAAATGGTCTAAAGGAGTTATAATTGGAATTTGTCTGAAAGTGAAATTAATCGGGTACATGGTGGTATGTTTCGCAATGCAGCGTACCCCTAGTCTAAGTGGCATTGACAAATATGCCTGATTGGTTTCCGGTCTTAATATTTTTGTTATGGTTCTAACTAACTTACAAATCACTGACTTATGAGCACTGACTTTGATCTCATTAGCAACATCTTAATCAACAAATCAAAGAGGCAGGAGAATTGCTGAAGAATTTTTTGTATAACTCCATTGTCACACTGCAAATCAACAATGTCTCTTATGTGCTGTTTTTGTCAAACATCCCTCTGATTGTCTTGTTACAGAGACCTCTGTGGTGATTCAAAATATCCAGCCTCTAATTAAAATCCATATCTGCTCCGATCACTTTTCGTATTTGATAACAGTTGGGCATTTTGTAAAAGGCAGGCCAAACAGGTTTTATTATATTTGTAGTATTTTAATGAACATTTAAATGGATTGTTGCCACAATGGTGGGACAGTTGTCTTGGGATAAAGTTGCCACTTTAACCTATTCCTCACCAACTGAACAATGTTGCCCAAAAGGTGCAGATATGAGCCTAAAAATTGGTTGGTGAGGGAGGCGGGGGGATAATGTAACTTACAGGAAAAGGCAGAGGTAGCACCAGAGGGTGACCTGGGTCATTTGCCAACATCGATTCAAGCAATTTTCCACTTAGCTACTTTGGCCCCAGGGAAAGAAATTTGAAGGCAATTAACATGCAAAAAATTCACCATTAGAAAAAATGCTAGTTTATGCACAAATTTCAAAAATTGAACCCCCTCCGCATTGGCACAATGACAGCACAGCCTTAATCTCATATAGGCAGTTCCCCCCCCCCCAATCGTTGTGTGGTATCCCCAGTGATTTGCTTGGGGCACCGGGTTCAAGACTGACCTAAATTTCCCACTTGTTTTTTCCCCTTCCCCGCTACTTATCTCTCACCCGAGGACATAGGCTAGAAACCATATAGGGAGTTAGGGATAAGTAAAATGCTTGTAAGGACATATATGTTTATATTGGTCATTGCCTGCTTTTTCTGGCTGGGAATTGGTACTAAAAATTGAAAACTATCTCATATAAAAGGAAATGGTAGAGCAGATAAGACTTTTGGGGCAAAAATATTTTGTGTACTTACCAATGACCATGGACCACTCAAAATAGATCATGGCCAGGAGCAGTTATGTTAAAAGGAAGTGTACAAGCAGCATGATCTGGAGATCTGATTGATGAAAATTATAATTCCTGTCTGTTATTACAGTTATCACGTGCTTGGATTTTGTGTAAACCATTTTTGATACAAATTGCTTTTCTAAAGCATTTAATACTCTATAGTGTGATGCTACAAATGCACATTTAAAAATTTGTTTCAAAGTTTAAGACAATTTCACTTTCACTTCAAACCTTTGATTATCTCATTGCATGTTCTGTAAAATTACATATATTTTTAAAAATGTTTCAGATATTTTAATATTTTTCATATATTTTCATGTTATTTCCATATATTTTAACTCTTGGACCACTTAACAGATTTCAAAACTGTCGTCAACTTTCCCAATATCATTTTTAAGATCTCACCAAAATATACTTCTTTTCAAAATCAAAATAGTTCAACTTTCTTGCAAAATGTGGATGATTTCAAATTATCCAGATAATGCTTTCTTTACTAAACAGCACTCTTTTCTTTTTGCCAAGCATCAAAAATAATTATTTTGAATTTTTTTCCACATCTTGCATACATATTTCGATCTGTTTTTGTTTAACCAAATTGTATGCTTGTATAAGATGCCATCACAGAGCCGATTCTCAAATGACATTATTATTTTCTTGCGATTTTAAGATATTTCACTCTATCTTTCTATTTTATGATTTAAAAATCGATGACAAAACACTCTCTCTCTCTTTCATTTTTGTCATCTTTTTTGGGTTCAGTTATAGGTTTTGCTTGAAAACATAAGGGATATAGGATAAATGTTTTTTTTGACCAAAAATTTCGGCCTTTTGTTCCAGATTGAGTACTCTTAGGTGTGAACTGAATTGAAAAAGTAGTGTCATGATTTTGCGCAATGTTTTAGATAAATGTAGCAAATGTACAATCAGGTATTTTACATATCTTTGAAACATGGAAATGTGAAAAGTGACTCGCTTCGAGACCTAGAAAAAATGGAAAAGGGTTAACAAAGACTTGGGAAAAACTTAAAAATTAGATTTGCCCATTATTTGAATATATATAAAGGAAGTGTAAAATTGAAGTTCAAGCTAAAAAAACAAAAAATCTTACCTGTAATGGAGAAGAAATTGAAATCAGCTCAACACAACATGGAATGCAACATGCTAGGCATCACTTTCAATGATAGGAAGACAAATAAATGGGTCAAAGAACAAACCAAAACTCAAGACATCTTGAAAACAGCTAAGGAAAGAAAATGGAAGTGGGCAGGGCACATTTGTAGATGGTCAGACAACAGGTGGACAACAGCAGTCACAACTTGGAGACCTATGATAGCCAACAGAAACAGGGGAAGACTGTGCAAAAGATGGAGGGATGAACTTGATAGATACTGGGGAACAGTGAATTGGTTCAATAAAGCTAGTGATAGAGTGGCGTGGCAGAGTCATACTGAGGCTTTCGTCCAGCAGTGGACTGATGACAGCTGATGATGATGAATTTGCTTCACTTCCTTGAATTTTCTTTTAAGGTCTTTTAATTTCCCCTAGAAAAACAGTTTATTTTTAACCAAATTGAAAGATTTTTTTTCACAAAAAATAAAAAAAATAAAAAAAATAAAAAAAATGAATATTTGCAATAGTTTACCTTAATAGCACTGATATTTCTCTAGCATTGATTTTTGTAGGGCTAGTTTTGGGGTGCAGGGGCATTTAGTAATTCAAGTATGCATAACCCTTACATTGTTATTTAATTTTCAACAGGGTTTGTCAAGTATGCTGTCAAATAAAAAATTGATTGCAATACAGAATGAGGTAGAAAAAGTTGCCTCACTAACACACAAAGTATAAGGACAGTATCTAAAATATAGACCAACTTTTAACTCTCAACCATATTCAGGCTGACCTAAGCAACCAGTTGGCCGAGTTGGAGGAGGCTCAACTTGCCATTGATAAGCGGCCAGGAACGGCACACAGCCGGGTCAGCTTCAACGATGGAACCGAGAGTGAGGAGGGTGAGGGAAGCGGAGGACGAGGTGGTGTCAGTGGTGTGTCATTTGATGAGTTTGTTGTGTAAGTAGTATAGGATCAATTTAAATGGCTGTGTGATTGAAAAACCAAGTATTTCACTATCAAAGTGTTACTTCATATTCATTCATTACATAATTAGTAATCATTACACAAATAAAACTAATCATTACACAAACTTTATGGCATAAAATGCATTCCAAAAGTTGTATAAACTAGTAATCAGGGAGTTGCATAATCACATCAGTGTCAAATTGTTCAAGCAACATGCTCGCTGACCGATTTAAGTTGTCATCACTATAAATGAACATACAAGTATTATACTCTATACACCAAAAATAATTAGAATGAGCATGATGCAGTTAACTGCATTCACATATTTCTAACGTGGTAAAGCAAAACCAGGCGGAATTTTGGAGAAAGAAGCCAAAATGAGGTGAAGGGTGATTTGGTCAAAATTCAGTTTTCTACAAATTTTGTGAGTCAAGCTATGCTAAAAACATGCTGTGAAAATTTTAAAGTAAAATTCCATTAGTAAAGTATATTTTTTTGACAGACATTTCTTTTTATATTCCTTTATATTTCTTTGTTTTCTTTTATGTTTTTTCTTTCTCATTTTGAACATTTTGGGAAGTCCAATTTCAAAATTCCATAACTTCAGTTGCAATGATCAATTGAGATGAAATAAAAATAATGTGAAGCAAAAAGTCTGTTTTGATATTATACAATGAACTCAAGTTCCATCTCCTGCCCAATTCAGCCTGGTTTTGATATACCACGTCACATTTGCAATGAGCACTCCAATTTTTGTCCCCCCTGAACTTTTTTTTGGAAGAGACCTAGCTATTAATCTTTTTTCTGTCTACATGTAAAAAGTTTGTAAGCGAGATATCTGGAGTTCCGTATGGGATGCAATGATGTAACATGGTGGAAGGAAGTGGGTTAATAAGTTCTCGAACTGATTAGATTTTGAGCACAAAAATATGCTAATTAAGTATCTCATATGCGTAATTTATTAAAATGTTGTGGTGTAAAAGAAAAGTAGGATGAGGATGCTGATTACCATGGGGCTTGAATGGGAATAGTTTTGCAATGTATCCTTTTGTCTATGGGTGAAAGCAGGCAAGACTAGTGGTTCAAGACCTGTCTTGTTTTATTTTCAAAGTACAATGGATTAGCCAGTTTTGTGCATAATCTTCTATCAAAACCTATGAATTTGGACAGTGTCTGCTGGCAAATTTGTCCAAATTAAATTCAAAATATGAAAATGTCTGCTCCACACATAATATGTTGAAACAAGTTCTGATTTTAATGGCACGGAATATATAAATTACCATTTTGGAAGTTATTAGAAGCTACAATTTGAACCTCAAATGGGGACAAGTTTAATATCATATTGTTATGAGTTTCAACCACCATTTTGCCAAAGATAGAATGCATTTTCAACCAATTGTGTAATATTGAAATTTTAACTACTTAGTTCTCCAGGCAATTCAATTGTGTATAATTCCCTCCTAGGCTGAGTCGTCGTGTGGACCGCATGGAGCATTCTATTGGCAGCATCGTGTCCAAGATTGATGCAGTACTGGTCAAGTTGGAGGCCATGGAGCGTGCTAAGCTGAAGAGGCGTGAGACCATGGGGAAACTGCTGGATAGTATCACTGAGGTCAGTTCACAATCTGGAATTTAGGCTGTGCAGATGTAGGCCAAAAAACTTTGCTTTCAGATTTAAACATGAATTATAGAATTGGTGCCAAAATAAGCTTCCACTAATACTGGTATGGAGTCATGGTTTCCTATCTCCTGGCCTCAAACTCTGATCTTAATCCCTGCCCCTAATTCCTACCTTAATTCCTTTCCTCTTTGCAACCTAAAGTTGCAGAGCTTCTAGATGTAATAAGCAGACTCCATGCTTGCAATTTTCCCCACGGGCAATTCTGATAAATGATGCGATTTGCGATATTTGGGTTTTAAAAAGATACTTTTGGGATTTTTCTCCAATTTTGTCCTGAATTGACACTTCTTAAAATAGTTGTAGCTTTAAAAACAAAGCAAATATATTCTTCTTTTATTGGGTAGATAATGTTCCATATAGAGTAAATTCAAGATCTGTGCAAAAAAATGTCACATCTCACCATTGGGTAGGTATAGTGCGGTGTTGGCAACACTGTTTTGTTGAAAAAGGTAAATGATGGCATTGAACTGGGACCTACAGTTTTGACCAATGTATGATTCTTTCATTTTATCTATAGGATGAAGGCGGACAGAATCCAGAGAAGCGTGAGCAGATGGAGCGCCTGGTACGTGAGGAGTTGGAACGCTGGGACTCGGAGGCATCTATGTCTCAGGCGGGAAGTGCTCGCCAGCAGAGTGGACGTGCCAGTGCCGGACGATCACGTCCAGGTAGCTCCGCCTCTCAGCGTGGATCAGGAGCAACGACTCTTGGGGTAAGTGTGCACTATTAATATAAAGTATTTTGGGAGAAAGTGTGTGAGAGATGAGTATGAGAGTGATAACTGAGCAGTGGAATAATAGAAAGAGGCAATTTTTTTAGTGTGTGATGGCTCAAGTGAAGAGGGTTGTGGTTTAATGTCATGAATGGTTGCTAGTCCTACCACACAAGTCGGATTGAAGTCCCTGCCAGGATGTCCCTCAGTCATACTGAAGCACATGCCCAGTTTGTTGCCTATTGATTTACTATCAAGAGTTTCCATGATGCAGTGCATGGATCATTACACACACATTGGCAGACAGGTTGGATTGTTTTGTACTTTAAATTTACCGTAATTTGTTTAGTAAGGAATTTTGTTAAAATCATGAAGATGACGCCAATAAAAACCCTCTGTAGTGTATGCATTTTGGACATGTAGGACATGAGCGTTGCAGGTATATATAAAAAAGATCAACTTCTGACAGGGACTATATAAAGACAGGAGTGCCTCACTTCTTGTTTTTGCTCATGTGTTGTACATACCCTGTTATGTATCAGTTTGCATAGTGTTTTGAGGCCCTGCTGTTTCACTACTGATCATACTTCAATCTTTGCAACCTACCACCTGAAACTTGTGTTTCAACCACCCAATACAATAAGTTAATGGATGATGGTTATGAGCCTACTACTTCAGACAAGCAAGGTAAGAATCCCATATAGTAATCTGATGAAACTTAATAGCCATGTAAGTAGCCTCTTTCATTGACACTTCCTCCTTTTACTTCCCCCATCCATGCGATGCAACAGCCCTCTGGATGGGTAGTGTCCGGGTTAGCATCAAGCCTATTGGGATCGCAACCATCCTTGCAGGTGGGCAAAAAGTATTACGGTTTGCTGTGAAGATTGTTGACAATTTGTTGATGAGGTGAAATAGGATTTCAGTTGTGGTTGCTCTTAGGTTCTCAGTGATGTCAACCTTGAAGTAAAACACAATATTTAGGATTTCATGTATTTTAATACTGTATTGGTTTAACACTTACAGTTGCAATGATATACTTAACTTTGTTCATTTTGATTCTTTGCTCTTTGTTTGATTTGCTGTGAATATATTATAATTCCAATATTTTGACCCTTTTGTAATGATATGCGATATTAATATTATTATTAAAACAAACTTGTTTGCCCTTACAGAGAGCATGCTTTATAAGGAAACTATTTGTGTGCTTTTACCATCTTAAAATTTTCATTTAGGGGCATAAATTATGGTTGAAGTAGAAAGACCCATGCAAGAAGAAAGACCCATACAGTTCTATTATACCTGTAGTTTAGAGATGCATAGCAAGAACTTGTTATATTTTGTAGTTACCAGGCTTCAAGTTCACATCCCAGGCAGTCCATTAGTAGGGTAAGGATGTCTTCACAGCTGACAACAACAACAACATCATCACCACCACCAGCCCATGTCATCCCATTGCTGGCAAAGGCCTCCCCCAACTGACGCCAATTTGTTTTTCTCTTGCATGTCTTAAACATGACACAGTTCTTATCTGGCTGACAGGCTCGTCTCTTCATCTTAAATGAGGTCTACCCCTCTTGGTAGTCTTCTTCCCAAATTTAGCTCCATCTATCAGCAGTTATCTTGCCAAGATGCCCTGCCCATCTCCATTTTATTCTTTTTGTGCTTGTTATTGCATCATTTATTTAAGATCTGCCCATCTGTTGGTTCTTCAATCTCTCCTTGTGTAACCAAGCATCATTCTTTCCATACTTATGTAGTTTGAATTTTTCTTTCCATTTCTTTATTGCATGTCCATGTTTCACTTCCATAATCATAACTGGCAGTATGCACCGATTGAACATTTTCCTTTTAAGACAGTTCGGCATGTTCTTGTATGTTAAGACGGTTCTATTTACCAAATGCTGTCCACCCCACTTAACATTCTTCTCTTGATTTCTTGTACTTTGCATTTATCGTGTACATACTCACTGATTTGATTTCAGTGTGAATACTTAGGTAAAAAATGTTGTCATGTGTGAAACGGTCATAGAAGTGTGAAACCACAGACAAGTTAGTTTTCTCTTTCAGATTTCAGATAATCTTTTTACAGACACAGAAAGACAACCCATGCCTGTGTTTTAAAGCGTACTTATAGGTTTTGTGGGTGAAAGACCTCCTACTTTGACCTTTTATGGGTGAAATCACATGTTTGAAACTCAATTTAACATTTTCTTTCCACAGTGATAAGTGAAAAAGCAGCCGATGTATGTATCATGTTCAATATTCGCAGTCACCGTCACGCATACGCAAGCACAGACAACCACTTTCATGTAATAGTTTCATTGCTTAATAATTTTCAAAGACCTTGACTTAAGTAAAATCTTGCCCAATCAAGCCACATATTCAGATTTGTGTTTAATTACATAGTGATGATGGCATAGGGATCGAAATTAGTCACGCTCACATGAACAAGGACACAGGCATGTTTGAAGACATGCTAGTGGGTTCATAGCATCATAATGGGACATTGACCGACAGCTCCATCTGTGATTAGTCACTAGAGCTCATCTACTGAGAGAGTTCAATGAACTATTCCAATACCTGTATCATAAACTAATCTTGCGTGTTCTGGGTGGGTTATATCACACTTATGAAAAGGTGTAACTTTTAACTATATAAATAGTGTGCACAAAATATGCAAACAAATCTGAGGATGAATCTGCTTCTGAGTTATGGGGGTCAGAGGTCAAGACACAAAACAGTCAGTTCCACAGAGGTGATGTCATTTACTTGTGTTTTTTTTCGGTGAGAGAAATAGTGATACATGTATATAAGTATTTTGATGATTATGGCATGTTCTTTCACCTCGTTGGAAGCATGGTGATTCTTTATATTTTTGACATTTTAAGTTTTAAGTTAGTCAAGAAATAAATTTATGAAAAAAGTTTAAAGGAGCATTTCATGATCCACAGCCTTGTCCCCCCTGACTTACCTACAGAAAATTAAGATTTTTATATCGTCTAAACCGTTGGAATAAGTATAAAAGAAAGTACAAGGATCGTGAATTGCACCTTTTAAACAATTTTTTTGTGAGAAATGTTTGCAAGATTTTTTGCTCATTTTGAAGCTAAATTTATCACAAAGTCCATCTTCAAATTAAATTTACATGCATTAGGGCCCCTGAACCCCACTTGTTAACTACTGACACCGCCACTTCTAGTCTAGCCAAAATAAGCATGTGGCACTTGGCATTAACTATTTGAGGATGCCTGCTATAAACAATTGCCTATGTAAGGTTGACAAATCCAACTGAAAAAGGTACTAAGATATTAAAGGTGCAGCAGGGGGGGGCGTTCTGATCGTCTTTTTGGAACCCCCTGAATTTACCTAAGTAGTATGATTTTGATATCAGATACAGGACTTATTTATCTCGTCATCCGGAAATTTGAGCCCTCAAATTCATTTTATAAAAAAACCGCGTTTAAGGTTAACCATCAGTATTAGCACAGTATGGATAGGGGCTTTGCATATGCATTAATTGCTTCTACAATCAAACCCGCAAGTTTGTTTCCCACGTACTGAATGGGGTGCATTGCCAGGCTTTCATAATCAAGTAGAAAACACATAGACTTAAATTGGAACAAGCACCTTTAATATGTAAGAAACAGAGAAGACAACTAGAGAATCTATTAGTAATGAAAGAGGTTTCAATTAAAAACACCATTCCGACATATCCCCGTATGAAATTGTTGAAGTGGTGGTTGCTCACGGAGATCATTTATTTCTCAGCATAGGAACAGAGATGCTTTTCTTCTTCCATTAATACTTATGAGCAAGGTCTTGTGTCTAATGTGAAATGTCATGGAATGAGTCTAACACTGTTTTTCACCTTTGGTGAACCTGAGGAGATTAACAGCTGTCGTCACAGTAACATTAAGAATACAACATAACATAAAAGGATTGATTATTAAATTCTCAAGATAAGATTTTACAAGCAAAATCAAATAAGCCGTCAACAGCAGCTTACACATTGGTCATGTTCACAGACTTGCCATATGATGTTTGATAAATGTCATCAATTTCGTTGACAAATTTTCCTGACCCAGGGTTGCATAGTTTTGGCAGACCACGCTGCCATATTTTACTAGACATAATTTTTATTATTCATACTGTCTGTTCCCATCCATAAAGTAAATGAAGGAAAATTATTGCACAGATTAAGGGCATTTCTTTGGGTTCACACTAGAAATCATGAAAAAAAAAAGGATGCTTACCAGACTTGGACACATTTGGATTTTTTAAAATATTTTAAAGTGATGGAGTGGGCGTTGAGGAAGAGAAGGATACCAGAAGTAATGGGTAGAGCATTGTGAGGATTTTTGTAATGAAGGAGCAAAGACAATAGTTAAGAGGATTTAACTACTACTTATATATTTCAAAAAGAAGCCCAGTCCCCTTGGGGGGGGGGATCCAATCACAGCCCAATTTTCCGTATCTTGTTTCCCCTTCACATGAAGCAGGTCCCAAAAACACAGATTACAATTTTGATATATATTGGAATGGCGTGAGGGTGAGACCAGAATTATTGGATGACCTATATGAAAATATCGGATGAGCCAATTATCTATGAGCCAACTGCGATTCGATATTGGCGAATCATATTTTCATATAGTGAATCCAATATATTCATCTCATCGGAAAGAAGCCATCCATAGGTATCATTATAATATGTCCTAAATCTGACTCAATATGGTTTAAACCAACTGTCTTGAGATTCATCTAGCACTCCTTACGGAAATTGGACCCTTCGTCAATTGAATGTGACCTTCAGGATTTTTCTAACAAACAACATTATATTAACCTTTAGCTTTGAAAATATATGTGGAAGCAAAACAATCTGTGATAACAATATGACTGGCAGTAAATCATTACATATTTTGGGACCAGTTAAGTTTGGTCCCCTGTGTACACCCACTTGACTTGGATTTGTGTTATGTAGGCTAGCCTAGGGGGTTAAGCTAGTTGTGCCTGTCCAAGTCCGAAGTATTTTGTATATTTTAATCATGTGTTCTCTGTTAAATGGCTTGTGTTTTATTTTCATTTGTCTTTACTACTCACTCTCAGAGTCGACTCTCAGTGTAGATCCAGTATAGATCCAAATTCGAAAAGCAGGACAAGTTCATGTTCCACAGCCAGTGGCCCGTGGGGTATTCCTACTAGGGCTAAGCTAATGCTAGGCTGGCATGCCGTATTAGTCTTGATATGATGCAGATATGCCCAGATCATTTAAATGATTGTTATATGTCAAGCTCATGATTTTGTGGATTACTTTGAAGAACTAGGGCCAGATTCTGCCATGCTAATTTTTGTAGATCGCCAATTTCATTTGCGTGTACATACCAAAATCAAATTCAACGACTTTTTGTGTCGGTTTTACTGTCCTGTTTTTGCTATCTTACCTTACCCCTCATTTTTTGTACTTCGTGATGAAATATCATTAAAATTAAATGTAAATTAGTATTTTCTTCCTAGACTTCCTATTTTTGATGGAAAAAAAGAGATTTTGAGGGGGGGCGGGGGGGGGGGGGGGGGGGGGGGGGTGGTGGTTTGTTATCATTTTTCCCATTTCACCACACAAAGTCGCACTCTCTGATATTCCCCAAATTAGTGAGTATTGTTTCTAAAATTGGTTGGTTCTCTAAAGGTCGTAATTTTGTACATGTTTGGATTTTTTGAGGGCAAAATGTGTCTGTGAATGTAAATTTGAAGTAGATTTAATAAATGCAACGTGTTTTAATTTGTAAGAAATTTAGAATAACTTAGGGATGCAGAAACTGTTAAAATTTGTAACTGTATATTTTCACATTGAGAAACCTGTTGTTTCCATTCGATCAGCTATTTGGGCCAAAAGTTGGCTTTTGTCACTTGAACCACCAAAAATGACCAGCCAATCAGAAATTATATAAGGCGGAAATGGAAGAGTCCAGGAGCCATGTGGATGAGTCCAGGGATCTCTGACGTCAAAGGATGACAGATCCGTGTAAATTGGCTACAATTTAATGAAGATTGCAAAATGACACAAATACAAGGTTTTATTTGTATTTTATTTACTGGAGACTTGTATGGGTGAAGATACTTAGAACATAATAATGAGTTAAATCGGTCCAGCGGTTTGGATATTAGAAGCATATGTGTCTCAATTGGCCCCCAGGATAATGTGTGTATACATGTGAGATAGATTAAGGGACGACATTGTTCCTATCATCAAAAGGACGATACCAAAAGCTGCAGATTCACCATACTGGAATCTTCGATGTGTAACACACATCCTCATCAGAAGAATTGACATCTCAGTATTCTTCTGGTGTATGTGTGTTGCACATTGCTGTTTATTGAATTTCATCTAAGTGCTGAAAGTCTGTTTAAACTTTCGGTTATGTTTTTAAGCTGGCACTGATGAAACTTTCATTCAAATTCAAAAGGAAGCACTTTCTCTAACCTTATATTTCACAGAGGTCATAGAAAACCATTGGGATTTCTTCTATTACACCAAATATTGATTTGATGGGATAAAAAAGAGAGGAGGGAAATGAGATTGTTGATCAGATGCACCTTCCTTTAAACTTCATCGACAATCATGAAATCTTAGGATAAACCAATATTGGTATCGTTCTTACTCAGTAGATATGTTTGTTTAATTGTAACCAAAGGAAAAAGGGGAAAAAATTTGGTGGGCCCACTAGCCTTGGATTTGTCATGTGCTGTTAATATCCACTATAATATAACAAGCTGGGCTGGCAAAAAGGCCAAAATATAATTGTCCCCGGCCGAACAAGTTTCGGACGGGGACTTGAAATGAGCAGCGTCCGTTCGTCCGTCCGTTCATCCGTCTGTGACAAAAATGTAACCCTGTTGTTACATTTATCTGGAGTTCTGTAAGGGCTAAGATGATGTAACTTGGTTGAAAGAAGCGGGTTGATGAGTTCTCGCCGGATTAGGATGTGCTGTAAAATTATGCTAATTAGTATCTAATTTGCATACTTTATGAGAATTAAGTTTTCCTGCAAGGCCCTGTTTCCAAGTTTTCTGGAGTTCTCGTCGGGTAATAAGATGTAACTTGGTGGAAGGAAGCGACTGGAAGAGTTCTTGACTGGTTGATTTGGGGTGTATTTTCGTGCAAATTGAGTATGCAAATGACTAATTAATATGCAAAAATCAGCGTAATTTGCTATATTTTTTGAAACGGTAGATTGGATACTCAAAATTCCTGCGCTGTATAATAGCCTATCATGGGGCACATCTTTTTTGCAATTTTGCAAGTATGTGATATATACGACTTAGCTATGCAATGAGCAATTAATATGCTTAATTGCTGTATCTCTGAAACGTTACGTCGGATAGGCAAAATTCCTTCGCTACATGAGACTAACTATGCTATGGGGAGGGGTGGTGAGGTTTGGGGAGGGGGTTGGGTGTTGGGTGAGGGGTTGGTTGTTGGAGAGGGCGTGGGGTTTTGGGGCAGGGGGGGTGGGGTTGTTTGCGGGGTGTTGGGGGGCGGTGGGTATGGGGCTGTTGGGGATGGAGGTGGGTATTGCGGGCTGTTGGGGAGGGGGGTGGGGTTGTATTGTTGGGTGTTGGTGGGTATTGTGGGGGTTGGGGAGGGGGTGTTGGCAGTGGTGTTATGTGAGGGTGGAGTGGTGCTGGGTGGTTTGGGGGAGGGGCGGGGTGGTGATGTTGCAGGATGTTGCTGAGGGATAGGGTGTTGTGGGGTGTTGGGGACAGGGGAGCCGTGTTATAGGGTATCTGGGGTAGGGTTGGGGTGTTGAGGGTGTTAAGGAGGGGGTGGGGTGTTGCAGGGGTGTTGGGGATGAGGTGGTGTGTTGGGGATGAGGGTGGGGTGTTTGGGTAGTTATGGAGTGTTGGAGAGGGTGTGGGGTTTTGCGGCGTGTTGGGAGGGGGGGAAGGTTGCGGGGAAGCGTAGGGTGTTGCATTCAATCACAGTTAGTTGATTCGTCAATACTAGTTCGCCTTGTTTCACTAAAAGTTATTTCTTGTCCTTATAGGTTTTTGTTTCGCCTGCCTAAGGGCAGTGTTAACCTAGTGCTTTTGTTTTTTAACACGAATTCTGATTTTTATACCAATTTTAAACACAACTGTGTTCTATTCTAAAATCGTTACCAACAAAGTTAATCCAATGCAGGACAATCCTGAGATGTATTTTTTTTTTTTGTTGCCGCTTTTACACCAGTCATTTGACCATTTAAAGTCACAAAAACCACATGGTCTTAAACGTGGGAATTTAAGCACATTACGCGCTGAATTTTGCTTGCCTAAGGAAGCGTTTGCGTGTTTTAATGTACTTGTGCGCGAACGCATCTTGGAAAAATGAAAAATAATATTTGAAAATGTAAACAAAGCGCTAAGTTAGACCAGATGAAATTTCAATTTCCCTGCTGATTTCTGGAGTGAAGACAAAGGTTTGATTCATATGCTAAAATGTATTTTCAATCGCTTGCCCAACTAATTAACTCATTTTGAAAGTTAAAAGGTAAAGTTATTTGAGAAAGAGACAGGCTTGAATGGCGTGAAAAGTCACTTTTTTTTTTTTACTAAACATTTTATTTTTTTTCATTTGGAAGTTTCGCAAAATTTTGCAAATTTTCAGACAAGATAACTCCCAAAATACCGAGTAAAAGGTAAGGTTTAAACATGCCTACGATAGAATCGGTCTTCTCTAGGACATTGTTCATTTTTCATTTTCTGATTTCTAAAACTAAGACATTGCTCCAATATATCCTCAAATTTTTGAAAAGAAAGGTAAAAATTACACTCTTTGCATTTTCCTTGTATTTCGAAAGTAAGTTTTCCTTTTTTAAAAATGAAAAAATGTCCCTAGACAAATTTGTCCTTGTTTCTAAAACTACCATAAGAAATCATGCGAATTCAAATTGTTTTTGTTATGCTGTTGAAATTTTGGGGCAGAATCATGTTTTTTTTTAGTATTTTTCTCAAATACGGAAAGTGTTTACATAAATCTGATGCCATCATCGGGTTCATCGTCCGAATTTTCTTTCTAGAAATGTAACTTTTCACAAAATCATCCAAATATTGCAAAGTTCCAACCAAAATAGATACCCGGAGCTCAAGGTTGACACTGCCCTTAGGCAGGAAAGACACGTTGTCACTGTAGATTGTTCCCTGTTGTTTGTTTGTTGTTGTTGTGAAAAGGGTTAACATTTGCCTGTAATTTATCCACATACTTTGATGGATTTTAAAAAAACCAATTTGGGTCACAGTTACAACATGGCATCCCCCATATTTTTGCGGTCAGGTCACATACCAGGTTCAAAGGTCCCTTGTGAGGTCAAGTTGTAAAATTGGCTGAAAATGTAAAATTGACCTCATTTGAAAAGTTGAAGTTCAATTGGAACCAAACTTGGTTTATGGAGTTTACATGCAAACCCTCATATGTTTGAGGTCAAAGGTCACCTGTTTGAGGTCACATGTCACATATCAAGGTCAAAGGTTACATATCAAGGTCCAAGGTCATGTGAGGCCTATCATTCACAAACCGCGACGGCAGGTGACACAAGCTGTTCGAGGACCAATGTATTTTTATCCCCTGGCTTGAAAAGCAGAGGGGATATTGTTAGGGTGCGCATGTCCGTATGTATGTGTTTGTGTGTGTGTGTTCCAGTTTGGTTAGGTTTTCGTTTTTCGCATCTCCTTCGAAAAGTTTGTCCGATTTAAACCATTATCATGTTTTGAGGAGTCCAAGTTTGGGAAAATATCGGATCCAAAACATGATAATGATAAATTGGATGATTTACGCCCAATATTAATTGGTCTCGCTATGAGTTTTAAATTATTGGGCTCGACTGCATCTCGCCCAATATTTTTGCAACTCATAGCTTGACCAATTAATTTTGGGCTTATCCAATTTTATATCAGACTTGGGGTGAAGGTGCAATAGGGGTTCCTTCATATGTGGATGATGTCAAAGGTCATGGACCAAGGTCAAAGGTCATCTGAGGTCATGTTCCAGTTTGGTTAGTTTTTGTTTTTCAGGTCGTCTTTGAAAAGTTGAAGTCCGATTACAACCTAACTTGGGTCGAAGGTGCAATACGGGTTCCTTCATATGTTGTTGAGGTCAAAGGTCACATACCAAGGTCAAAGGTCATCTGCGGTCATTTTCCCCTTTGGTTAGGCTTTCATTTTTCAGAAACTTCTACATTTCTAGATATTATTCCATGAGAACAATTTATTGAATTTTGATGCCCTGCAACTGACAACTGTGCCAATTAACCAACTTGTGTATACTGCTATCTTGCCAGGGGGATCGCACAAGTTTACTTGCTGTATTTTTTACTGATATGATCAAAATAGCATTACATGCCTTTAAAGGAACGTTTGACTGAAGACTAGGTGATGTATACATATAGAAAGCACAAACAAAAACTTGTCATTAATGTTTCTTTGAGTGAAGTTACCTGTCTTCTTGTGGCACAAAAGGTCATCACCCTTTTTTTCCAGTTTTGTCTGTCTTATGCGAATCCCCTGACCTCATTCCAAGTGAAGTGAAGCAGCACTGAGTGAAGTAGGATTTCTGTATTTTCTGTGTGCAGTTTATGACTCTTCAAAGTTTTACCTTCAAAGTTTTCCACTTATCTGTATAACAAGTTGTTGTTTCCATCCATGCTTGATCAGGAGGAATTGTCCACCTCAGGTCGGCCTTCTACAAGCTCTCGCCCAAAGAGTAGTGTGTCTCAGGTACAACTTGAAGTGGATATAAGTCGTTTCAATTTGTCGCCAACAAATCAAGTTTTTTGTGGGCCGCCAGCTATAGCTGGCCGGACCACTTAGCAATCCGTTTGCGTGTGTATTTATGTTTTGTCTTGTGTTCTACAAGAGGTCATTGTGGGAGTAAATATAGGTACAAGCTACATTTGTGGGCGTTTTTTGTCATTTGGCTGGGATTACGCCCACACTGAATCTTTGCCAAATGCTGTTTTTTTGGCCTCTAGGGGGGTAGGTATAGGTCTAAGCTATGGGTGCCCACAGCGTTACACATGGATTTTGTATATTGCTGTGAGGGTGTAAAACTCTACACCAAAATAATCCCACAGGGTATGAATATACCTACAAATACCCCACAATGCATGTATGTACCGATTTTACACAAAAACACACAACTTTGTGGGGGTATTCCCACAATGTACCTCTTGTCGGTATGTGTGTATGTGTGTATGTGTGTTTGTGTGGATGTGTGTGTCAAAAATTGTTAAGTTTTTTTAAATTGACTCAATTGAAAGTTACCTTAATTGGAACCAAACTTCTGTCATAGGTGCACAATGGGATCCCTCATATGTTGATGAGGTCAAAGGTCATGTTGAAAGGTCAAAGGTCATGTGAGGTCAAGTTGAAAATGGGCTAAAATGTAAAATTGATCTAATTGAAAACTTGAAGTTCAATTGGAACCAAACTTCTGTCATAGGTGCACAATGGGATCCCTCATATGTTGATGAGGTCAAAGGTCATGTTGAAAGGTCAAAGGTCATGTGAGGTCAAGTTGAAAATGGGCTAAAATGTAAAATTGATCTAATTGAAAACTTGAAGTTCAATTGGAACCAAACTTTTGTCATAGGTGCACCATGCCGACCCCTCATATGTTGATGAGGTCAAAGGTCATGTTGAAAGGTCAAAGGTCATGGGGCTGGGCCCACAGCTTATATTCTTTGAATACTAAGCGAGCGCGAAATCCGAGAACCGCTAAATTCCCTAGTTGTGCTCTATTATAAAAAGTTGTTATATTCAGTGCAATTTCTGTTGACATGGTTTAGATTCATATCAATATACAAATATTTTGATAGAAGATAATTCATTTAGTAGTATCATGTATTAACATAATAATTTGAACATATGCCATGATTGGCAATTTCCTTGCACAGGAGGACAATCCTTATCAGGAGCTTCGCTCAGCTGCTTCCCGTTCTACATCCTCTTCATCCGTAACCTCTCAAACGTGGCATAAACTGTCTACTCCAGAAGCAGACCCTTCTGAAAGGACTCGATCTCGGGCCACATCCCATGCATCGGCCCATTCCCTCTGTCCATCACCCCATTCCCTCTGTCCATCACCCCGACACACTCGTCCAGCTTCATCTTCATCAATAACACCTATCATAATGTCAGAAATGGAGCAACCTAATACATCGTCTTCTCCCAGGCCAGACACTCTGCAGTCTCATCGATCAGCAATGTTGTCTTCCCCTCGGCCTTCCACTTCCACATCCCTTAATTTTAGTCCTCGTGCAGAATCGACTGTGTCTGATGAAGTAAGTGAACCCCCCATGAGTACTAACTGCCGATTGGTCAAAATGACACTTGTGTGAATTTTTAGCCAATCAGTATCATGGTAACAGAGGTGTAAGACTAATGTGGAGTAGAACTGAAATATTTGGAAGCTGTATTTTAAGTGGTTGTTGAAATCATCCGATCAGAAATCCTGTATGAAAGGCAGTTAGTGCTCATCAGGGGGTTTTAAAAACCTCTAACAAGGATTGCAGTGAAGTACCAAGAGTGCAGATTGCAGTGGTGAACCTTTTAATATCAGTGTGTTTGCACATTGGTTTCATGTGGTACACATCCACTGGACTGTGAAGTTATAAATAAGCAATTGGTTTGTTAGAATCTGTGCCTCTGAGGTATATTAACTTGTACTTTGACTTCTTTGCACAGAATTGCAGTGTGAATCACAATCAGAGTTGACTTTGTTTGATGTGTGTGTGTTCTTCCACTGTTTCTCTTTCTTGTTCACAGATACTCTATTACTAATCTCACCTTGATTTGTAGCAGGCTTGTAACCCATGATAATTAACACCTTCTTCCAACAAGTACTATCAAGGGCATTTCCAGGATAATATATTTGAAAAAGGTCAATCCAAGGTGACAAATATCTTATGCATTTCAAGTTGCCCCTTGCAGATTACCACAGGGAACTTAGTGACACCATTTATGCTTACATGACCTCTATGTATCTCATAGACAACACCTCCATTCTTGTTTATGCATTCATGAATGGCTTACTATTCAAATTCTTTGCATTCACTATTAGACAGGCTCCCATTGGTGAAATAGCTATGGTAACAGCCTCTCCATTTGACAAATTATGGTTTCATGGTACATTAACATTACAGAATTCACAAATCAGATGATCAATCTGGTGTAAGAAACCGGTTCCTCATAAAAAAAGACCCTTTAACTCAACTAGATTTTGATTGTTTTGGTAATACCAATTATTTTAAATCCCAATTATTTGGTGACCTTCACAGTTAGGAAATGAAATGTGTTAAGGTCTATTCATACAACACTGCTCTTTGCAGTGAAAATGGATGAAAACCATCTCTGACTCAACGCAGCAGTAGCACAAAATGCAATGAGCTGCTGCTGTGTTGAGTCTTTTAACTGTGTTGAGACTTTTAACCGATATCTTGCTGTGTACTGCTGCTGCTGTGTGGTGTGTACAGAGGTAAGAATAACATGAAACTATTACTCAAGTGTATGTTTACCCCTACCCTCAAATCCTGCTGCTGCTTTCCAACACATCACAGAGTACCTTAATGTACTATGATGATGAGGAGGATGTGGATACACTTATCCAAGAAGAAATGGATGACAAAAAAAAAAAAAAAAAAAATAAATCCCAATTATTTGGTGACCTTCACAGTTAGGAAATGAAATGTGTTAAGGTCTATTCATACAACACTGCTCTTTGCAGTGAAAATGGATGAAAACCATCTCTGACTCAACGCAGCAGTAGCACAAAATGCAATGAGCTGCTGCTGTGTTGAGTCTTTTAACTGTGTTGAGTCTTTTAACTGTGTTGAGTCTTTTAACTGTGTTGAGACTTTTAACCGATATCTTGCTGTGTACTGCTGCTGCTGCTGTGTGGTGTGTACAGAGGTAAGAATAACATGAAACTATTACTCAAGTGTATGTTTACCCCTACCCTCAAATCCTGCTGCTGCTTTCCAACACATCACAGAGTACCTTAATGTACTATGATGATGAGGAGGATGTGGATACACTTATCCAAGAAGAAATGGATGACAATGAAGGGTAAATGTAAGTGGTTAGGGGTGGGATATTCTCCTATGAAGGGTGCTTGATATTTGAGAAATGAGTGTATGGTGTGCATGTTAAAGTATGTGAGTTGAATGAATTTGAAGCTTGTGAAAATGTTCATAGTGCCAATTTGCACTCCCATATATGTATTATTAAAATTTACCGATTGGTTTAGTTTTGTTTCAAATCACTCTTGTTTTGCAGGTTAAGTAAAGAGTTGCAGCCTTTTTTATCCATGTCCCATTTATCATTGATTGATTGAGCATAACTATGTTATTACCTACAGCTCGCTCCAAATTTTAAAGTTGGTAAAAGTGTTTGTTCACATTGCAAGAACAAAAACTTGTAGAGATGGCTTTTAAGCTTTAATTAAGAAGACTTGCTATGCCTGTTTGTGAACCTAACTCATCTGTCACAATGTGTGCGATTCATATGTGTGCCTTGGACTATATCAAATTTGAAGACCTGACAAAAGTAATATCATGATGAAATTGATTACAATTTGATTCTTTCCTAGTTAGTTAGATTTAGGCAAATAACATTTGTGATCAAGGTCATAGCAAACAAGAGCTCCTGTACTACATACGACAGAGCAATCAAGCATATGTCTAAATCGGATAAACAAAAGCCAAATATTTTTGCGCATTTGTTGTTGGTGATGAACAAAGTAACAAAGTTGAACTTTGTCCTTGAAAACATAGAGCAATCATGGAAAATTCTTGATATGCATAAATCCATGCAAAAGTGTAGACCATTTTGTGTATGAGTCACAATCGTTCTAAAACTGTTCGGTCATTACATTTAACCCAGTAGATTGCTTACACCCAAAATGTGACTTACTCTCAAAGCTGATCAACTTGTTTCATTAGAATGATATCTTTTGGAGTTGCTGCTGTTGAACATCCCCAGATATTTCAGTAGCAGATGTAAAAAAAAGTGACATGTGTAGGTTAGCCATCAAGAAAATGTGGCCACCATTCATACATGTTTTTCACTCAAATATCATTTCTTTTGCATTCATTTTAGGATCCCAAAGATCTGAACACCAGCAATGTGTAAGGAGATCTCTTGAAAAACACTTCTAGAGAGTCATCACAGTACCAGAGTCAAAGTTCACATTCATTTCATCCAAATATACTACATATGGATTAGCTGCTCTGGAAGAGAGGGATGATGCTGATACATCAATTTGTGTATATATTATCATATTATGAGAAATTTGTGATATTGTGTTAGAAAAAAAAACATCAATGGAAGAAATGGGTAGGGTGGGAATTTAGATTAGCAGTTGAAATATCACATGTAAAAATTTTGAATATTTCAACTGATCTTATTCAATTTTCAAATATCACCTTTTAGAATTTATGAGCAATAACTTTGAAAAAGCAATCCACTAGAAAAGCAATGTTTCATGTGAGCACTTAGATTATTTATGTAAAATGAGTCAAGATGAATAATTTGAATATGCTGCTTGTAGTGTTAATTTAATCACCCAAAACACAATACTGAAATTATAAATGACCATTTCAATTCAAAGTGAAATGTCAAATATTTCCTTGCCAATAAAAAAAAAAACATTTTGAAACTGGAAGTTCTGTTTCATGTCATCACCATTATATTCCAAATATTTAATCAGATTTGTCATTACATTTCTTTCTGATTTAGGACTTATAAAATAAACCATACTTAATACTTTGATGCTGTTTTAATCAAATTTTGCAAAAATATTTAATTGTGTGTATATTTTGAAGCTGTATGAATTCTTCTCGAGCACAAAAAAACAAATCCTTTTCTGTTTCAGTTTCTGAGATTTATTCTTTGCCTCTTGTATTTCTCCTCATCCCTCGTGACCCTTGCAAACTGTTCCCCTTTTTTTGTAACATTCAGCAATAAAGTTCATTATTTTTACAAGTATATCAGCAGGCTGAACAAATTAAAAATACCGACAGTGCCTAAAAAATGTCTTTCATACTTCCACCTTACGATTTCTATACCCTTTTTGATTTCAAGTCAGCATTCCTCTTTCTTATATGCCAACTTTTCTACTCAGTGTACTATCATACCAGAAACTAATGATAGGCTAAACAATAATCAATTTGATATGCGTATTTTGTGTGTGGACTCACCATGGTTTTCTAGGCTAAAGGGTGTCCTAATAAAAAATGCCTTTGTCTGTAAAAGTAGATGTTGAAAACCACCTTTGAATGTAAATTGACACATAATGTAATGTGTGGGTGGAGAAAGATTGTTTTGTAGATATGGGGTGGAGAAAGGGGAGGGGTCCGATGGGTAGAAATTAACATAGATTGCAGTCTATTGTACTGTTAAAATCACCAGCATAGGCAAACTTTATTGGGACACTCTCTACTAATGGTGATATTGAAAAGAATCATTTAAGAAATGAGAAATTGGTTCACCTACAAGAGTTTCTGCATCTCACGTTGTAATATGTTTATTGTACATATTTGTAGAGCAAATCAATACTTGTATAGAAGTACTTTATTTATTATACGTGTACAGTTTGGAATTTTTGACCAGCCTTTGTAGAAGACTTGAGGCTGATTTATATTGTATTCAGTGCCTATTACAGTTTACATTCACCATGTATGGCGATCTTTTTCTAGTGTCTTTATATCAACTGTATTCATGGCTTATGACTTTATGACTTCATTTTAAAAATTCCAAGTTCCATGACAGATATTCACAAATTAACTTTAAAAAGCAGTATTATTTTGAATTATTATCAGAGCAAGGGTAGATCTTAATTCTAAAATGCTATTACTGCCACCTTGTATTCACATAATGTAAATTGTTAACTTAATATCGCTTGCTGAGGATAATCAAAACACAAATTAGTCCAAATTGTCATCTACCATAATTGAGAGGAAATATTCTTGGCTATTCAGACTGGTTTAAGAATGTTCTATATTAATTTGTGTATTAGTACTTAGTACATGCCAAATTGTGTGCTAACATTCCATTTGATGATATATATTAGGCTAGCATAGTAAAGCAATCCTATACATAACTGGTTTAACTATAAGTACAACCTCTTATATGCTAATAGGTTTGAAAGACAGTCTTGTATGTTGTAGATGATTTGATGTAACAAACCAGAGCCTAATTATGCAAAGCAGGTGAAATAAGGCTTGCTATAGCAAGACAGTTGTATAGTCTTGCTATAGCAAGACAGCCTCATGAACCAGCTCTGTATGTAGTATTGTTACGGACCGACATCTATCTAATTACTCACCGAGGTATATCAGCGACTTATTTCTTGGGCGTGCCAAGATCAGGACTCAAACCCCGGGACCCCTTTGTCTTGAGTCGAGTGCGCAGTGAATAGAGCTAAAGAGGAATTCCCTGTTAGGTCTATTGACACTAACAAGCTTATACTCATGACAGAATTAGCCTTGCTAGAAGTCCATTTTATGAATTCAGTTATTAGACTTGCTATAGCAAGGCAATCCTACATTTAGTAGCATTAGGCATGCCAAAGTAAAGCAAAGCAACCCTTCATATGATAATAAGCTTGCTATAGTAAAGGCTAGCAAAGCAATCCTGTATGTGATATTAGACTTACCATATTGCAAGACAGTGTTATCAGTTGGTTCTTGTACCATCACAATAAGGGTTTGGACTGCTCTGTGGCAGGTTTGTAGAAACCTATTGCGAACTAAGTTAAGGAAAGTATATATGGGAAGCCAAAAGTTGCATTAAAATTGTTGGTCAATTTTGTTAATGATCAGTTATGGTCCCAAAGATTAAAGTAATCAAGTAATCGCATTGACGATATTTTTTGTGTCATAATATTATTACATTTGTACTCTTTATCAACAGGTTCTCTAACCTCATTCATAATTTTCCCTCAAAATTTACAGTAGGTTTTGAAAAAAAATAAACCAAGATGAACCCTTATGTCATGAACTTGAAGCACTGTTTATTCCTGAGCTTTAGTCTATAATATGATATTCTAATCCAGCTAATTGCTTTTGTGAGTAGGCTTGTCGATTAGAACACCTTCACAGTGATAGCATCATGTCTCGTAATGGACAAAGCCTACATTTTTTAGACTTAGTACATTCAACATTGCCATCATCATATGGGTGACTTAATTCATGAGCCTGATTCAAACTGTTTGGCATATTCCCTTTGGTAAGTAACTTTTGCAATAACATTGCATAGCTATAATCATCTGTATGTTAGTTGGGTCTGTTTGTATATAGTATGGTACATGGTGATAAACACACTCACAAAACATCCTTGGGTACTGTGCAACTTGAAATGTTAACAATGATACATTGTTGTAACAGTGATATTTACTTTAATGATTATCGGTCAAAAGATATATCTAGTTTGGAATCGCTATGTTTCCCAATGTTCATGAAAAAGCATTCTGCTAATTTAGCAAAAGAATTATACAGCCATATGAAACTCTTAGCATTTATGCAGAAAAAAAAAAAAAAAAAAAAAACTTTCTAAAAAAAGAGCAAAAATCACCAAACTTGCACACAAGAACTGCTTCTTCCATTACAAACCACCCCAAATACTCACACACCCCATCCCAACTACAACCCAATCCACGAACCAACATGATGGGTGGAAGACTTGGTTAGTGATCCACTTGTTTAGACTTGGTACATTCAACATTGCCATCATCATATGGGTGACTTAATTCATGAGCCTGATTCAAACTGTTTGGCATATTCCCTTTGGTAAGTAACTTTTGCAATAACATTGCATAGCTATAATCATCTGTATGTTAGTTGGGTCTGTTTGTATATAGTATGGTACATGGTGATAAACACACTCACAAAACATCCTTGGGTACTGTGCAACTTGAAATGTTAACAATGATACATTGTTGTAACAGTGATATTTACTTTAATGATTATCGGTCAAAAGATATATCTAGTTTGGAATCGCTATGTTGTCCAATGTTCATGAAAAAGCATTCTGCTAATTTAGCAAAAGAATTATACAGCCATATGAAACTCTTAGCATTTATGCAGAACTAATCTTTGAAATTGAGCAGTAAGCTATAAACTTTGGGGTAAAAAACCTAAGGCTGCCATTGTGCATATTTTGCAAGTTCTGGCACAGGGATGTTTTGGGAGGTGTATTAATAAGTGATTATACATACAGAATGTGTGTAGCATTGTACAATTTTCCCTATATATATAATGGAAGAGATATAGAATAATTAAAAAATTCAGCTCTGACTATATGTATGTTCAGAAACCTGTATTCAACATTATTTTTACCTAAATCTTTTGTACTGACCCTCACATTTTTGTATCTGTATTCAAAGTTATACTTCAAAATTGAAGTAATGGTAACATGAGCAATATTTGTATTATACTTTGTTCATCGCCTAATTGGCAAATATATTTGGATTTTGTTTATCTGTGCATGCCAGTAAATCCGTTTCACATGTGCACATCTTGCCACAAGTATGCACCGCGTGTATCACACACTGCATCTGCTGCAGTAGTGTAGCTTGCAGTTGCGCCCCCAGGTTGTGCCCACTCGATTCTATATCAATTAAGAATTTTGCTTATTGGGTGATGGTCAAAGTATAATCATGGATTATTGGAAAACAAATTGCAAAATAACACTGATGTTTGAATAGCAGCATCTGTTAAACTGCAGCGGTCCACTGCATGTTGTATCTGTTAACCAAACGCGATATCACATCTGAAATGACTGATAATTAAAAAAAGTTACCATTTCTAGAAAGTTGCGTCATGTTCTGAAAGTCAATTTGGAACAAGTAGTTTGAACGAATTGGCGTTAGCATTTCAGTGAAGAACAATGAATTGGGTGTACATACCTGGTGTGGTGTGGTAAAGTAGCAGACATAGATGGGATAATTACGCATGGTTCTTACATACCTGCTTAGCCTGTTAATGTGGTTTCAAATACATGAAAATCAAAGGTGGTGGAGGATGAAGAAGTCAACAAAAACATGGAATTTGTTTTGACATAATGATTAAATAAATAAATTTATCTGGTGTAAAATTTGCCATGAATGTTGTCGTCATGATAATGGGCCAGTTACACATTGAGATATCGAGGCTGAAATTTGTGACAAATCCTCTGAACTTAAGCTGAAAAACTTGGTTTTGGAACCCGGAATGTAATACCTTGAAAATTAAATCTTAAAAATTGTGTGGACCTTGTCATGTCACTGGACATCTGGCATTATTTATTATCATATTCATAAGGGCAGTACTCATATAGTTTATATTTATCTATCTTTTTCCCACCAGAGATATGTAGAATACTTCATTTTTTTTGGTAAACTTATTTCAAAACAATTGTACACGTAAGTTCATGCACCTATGGATCTAAATTAATCTGTACATTGTGCATTAATAGTAGCTATAAGGGAAAAAATGCAGAACAATTGTTTTGTAGCATTATATGTTGTAGATAGGGCCTCTGTTATACCCCCATTTGGAATAGAGAACTTATTTTGGACAAAAAGATTATGGCCCCATACAGTACTTAATAAGATAGGAAGACCAAATAGAATGAACCAAAGTAATTTTGAGACCAATTAAAAGGAAAGGTCAAATCCAGTGTTTAATGATACTATGTTTTAAAGTATTGTGTATTAATGATCAGTAATGACATTATTAAAGAACTGAAATAAAAACTTGACAAATAAGGCCCCAAAAATTGTTCGCTTGTTCTTCACCAACTGACCCTGTTTTAGAAGATTCCAAACTCATTCAGAATTTTCACATTTTTAAAATTACCATACACTAAAACAGCAAATTCCAAATTCTTTTAAAAAGAAAAATGAAATAAGGTAAAACTCTTGACTTGCCAAAATTTAAACCTTGTACAGACTTTATATATCTTGGCTATGATTTTTACAAAAAATTAAAAACTTTTGACTATCCTGAAAGTCACGTTGGAGGACAAGCAAATATTTATTTTTTTTGCCTAAGATAAAGATCAAGTAAATTTGATTATTTAAGATATAATTGCTAATTGCAGATGGAACTAAAGAAGAACAGCAATTAAAGCAAACTGTTCTTAATTAGTAAATTGGTAATTTATTTAACTTACTTGTGTCAAGCTATACAATCTCAACACCAATTTTTATAGTATAAATAAGATGCTGTGTGTACTTAAAACTTCTTAAACCTATCCATTTACAAAGCATTTACTGTTGCAATTATAAGACATACAATTAAGGTACATATTATGAATTGCATAATCACATGTAACAAATCTTTATTGTATGTTATTTGGAAGTATTGCAATAAAGCAGATGGCCATATTTAATTGTATTTTTTGTTTGTCTTTGGTAAAAATACGGGATTCCATGAAGAAAAAGCACCCATGTAAGCTTATGTGAAGTATGAAGCTACTTTGTGTGTATATATGCAGTATCACCTTTCATTTGCAGTACGCTTGTGCTTTGGCTATGCACGTAGTAGGGTTATAAACGAGAATCCCATTCTAGAAGTTTGGGGAAGAAGGTTTGAAGATGTTTTTATATGGTTTGAAGGGTGCTTAATCAGAATTTTTGGGTCCAACCTCTGAGAAATGTGGAGAACTTTGTAAAATAAGGGGGTAAAATTAGTACGGGGGTTAATTTGAAATCAGGTCAAATTGTGTTTAAATGTACACCAATGTATTTGTCTCATTATATGGATTAAAAAAAGTAAGTTTGTATAGGTTCCGACCTTTAGTTACTCGGCTACAGCCCTGATAAGGTTCAAGGTCATTCTGGGGCAAAAAAATTCCAGTGCTCAGATTTTGTTGAAACCGGTGCAAATTATTGCCCTGGTCATACTGAAGCAGAAAATTCAATTCTTTGGGTGACAGCTATGTATACAATTTGAGGTCAAGTTTTGGTGACCCCTATAGACCCTTGTTACATTTTGCCCATGAATTACAAAACCAAATGCCAAACATTGTAATATAAGGCAAGACGAACAATTTGACACCAGTTTCAACAAAATCGGAACACTGGGTAATGTTTATCCCAGGATGACCTTGAACCTTAATAGGGCTGAACCTGTTTAACTAAAGGTCGAACCTAGACAAACTATACTTTTTTTAATCCATATAATGAGACAAATACATTGGTGTACATTTAAACACAATTTGACTTGATTTCAAATTTACCCCTGTACTAATTTTACAAAGTTCCCCACATTTCCCAGAGGTTGGACCCAAAATTCTGATTTAGTACCCTTCAAACTATAGAAAAACATCTTCAAACCTCCTTCCCCAAACTTCTAGAATGGGATTCTGATTTATAACCCTACTAACGCAAACAATGTATACAGTCACATTGATTCAGACAAGACAGTATGTTGGGTTGTAGCAACAGCAGCTATGAAGCCCTTATCATAATGCACTAGTTTTGCCTTTCATTCTCTGTAACAATGGGTAATTGCAGAGTAAAAAATATGACTAAATCTGTACACAAATGTGGCGATCCAACCTGTGTGGTTGACATTCTATATATTTACATTGGTTGTTTTTTCCATCATATTCTTTGAAGCAGTCGAGCGCTAATTAGGATATAACTGTTGTATGACTTTTAAGGTGCAACGAGAGATTTCACTTACCAGGTGTCCCTAAAAAATTTGAAAGTACTGATTTTTGCCCTAATGTAAAGCTTTCCATCAAGAATATCCCCATCTGAAAGGATTAAGCTGAAAAAATTTTCTTTGGTACAAAAATTGTGAAATTTCTAATTTTGTATAGGACCAAATACGAAATTCAGCCTATGTTTTATATTGAAATATAAGCAAATCAAAATCACCTTTTTTCTCTCTTTTAAGACATTTCTGTAGCCAAATACAAGGTAAGAAATCTATTGAGCGTCTATTCTTTATGAAATTACTATTATGACACAATGTTTGGGTGCCTCAAAATCTCTCGTTGCACCTTCAATAAGGACATCGTACACGAATATGCATTAAAATTTCTTAGTGCTCGATTACATAGCACGGGGGAAGGTATTTTGTTTTCACGCATTTCATATGGAGGTTCTATGCGTTGGCAGCTCCCGGTTCCAATGGCGCTGTGCTTGATCGGAAGGGTTTCCGAGCTGCTGTTGGTTGTAGCAAAACAAATTGCATCACGTGAAAGTTTGATAAAAGCCCATTCACATTTGAGATGAAGATCTTGGCTTTAGCAACACAGCATTAATTTCAAACTTAAATAGATTAGCATTGATGTATAGTCACTTCTAAAGTTCTACAACAAAGTATCCAAGCACTGTACATAATCACACAAACACAAAAGAATGCAGTTTCTTAATTTATAAATTCATTGAAAATAAACTAAATGTAAAAATCACTTAAGCTCATTCACTCTGATAAAAAAAAAAAGTGGAAACAGTTGGTGCATTTCTAACATCTACCGGAAGGCTGTTCCACATACAGGGAGCTGCACTGGCAAAAGCCTGGTTCCTATACATAGTCTTACTTCATGGACCAACACTAAGACCTTTCAACGATGAATCAAGTGAATCGTAAATTATATCCAGATAAGTCCTCAATGTACTGGGAGCATAACATTTCGCATCTATAGTATCGAGTAAGATATTGAAATGAATGCAGCTTTTACTTTTAGCCAGTGTATATTGTTCAGAACAGGCAAAATTGATGCCTATCGTTTTGTCAAATGACAAATCTTGCTGCTGAGTTCTGTTCACATTGTTGTAAAGAAGATGCAATATGACTGAAAGGGAGACCACACAACAGATATTACAGTCAAATTAACTTATACATAACTCCTTTCTGTAAATCTAGTGGACCCTAAAGCCTGACACCAGCTCTCTGTGGTAAGTTTATCGGAAAAACCTACGGATCTGTCCAGTCGTTAGATTCTAAAAGACGCAGAGCGTGTAGGTTCCTAATGTGATTCATTGAAGTGTCCTATCCAGGATGGCAAGATCCTTAGCAAAAGGAGTCCGCAGTGTCAATTCTGGCACCACCGATAACCATAGTTGTCGACCCAAAGGCATGTAATGCAGAGAATGAAACGTGCGCAATCTCTGTCTTCATTCATTCAGCATAAGCCTATTGACAAGAAGGCCCAAGATCAACTTCCCAATTTCCTTGATAGCTTAGCTGGTCTTGGATGACTGCAGTCTAAATACATTTGTGTTCATCTGCTCAATCGTGTACAATTCCCTATGCACCAATCACTTCACTCGAAGGACCAGTATATACATGAAATCAGAGTCCCCTTGACATATTCCTGTGGGGGTAACTGCAAGAATGACATGAATTTCCAAAAGCCTATCATTCACACAACAGCAGCTTGGAATGATAGTAAGAGCATGAGTTAATACCATGTACACAGTGTCCCCTAGGCTTAACCAACTTTGGTAGACGCTCACAAAGATGAATGGGTGAGGTGTAAATACGGCATAATAAGCAAGATCAAACGCTTCATTTGCCCTTGTCTAAGCGCCACAAGCGACATTCACAACACGAACCATGGTGTTTTCAGTTGAATGGAACTCTTGGCCATTTTTATGCAGATAGACTTTTTAGTTGAGATGGGACGGCTTTCTCGGGTATCTTGAAAATATCAAATTCACAATGGGCCGCTACTTTTTCAGACTCATTAAGCTCCGAGCCCTGTTTTTTTGATGAGTGGGTTTTCACCTGGGCCAACGTTCTAATTGATGGTACCATCCCAGAACTCAAGAATTGGTTTGATAATTTTGGTGATATTAGGAACCAAGAGGTCTAAATCTTTCACCGGGAGTTGGCATAGGATCCAAGTCCCACGTCGCTGAAAATGATAGCATCACAAGATCCCCAACACAATCCTCTATCAACTGGCTCAAATTCACAAACCTGCTGGTGCTTTTTCAGCCACATTAACACTTATCTTGGGCCAAACATATTATCCCATCTTGTCCGTATTGCATCAACCTTTCCGTTGAAGATGAGGCAAATTTATTTGCTTAAGTTTCTTTGCCAGGTGGTGGTCAGGAAAGGGCCCCCCTGCTCATTTCAAGGAACACAGTTATTGACCTTCTGAAAAGCTACTTTCATTACATACGAGATTTCATTGCAGTATAAATACATTTGATTCTTCAATCAGGGTTGTGTGTACATCTTACATTGCTCAAAGGGAAAAGATCTTTGTCAACTTGAAGTGCTTCCTGAACCTGTCATGTAGTACCATGGTGCATTTGGGTTAACCCTTAACCAACTTTGGTCTGTTGAAGTGTTCTGTTGGGTTCCCCCCCCCCCCCAAGTTAAAACTCACATGGTATATCAATGAGCAGTTATAGCATGGGTTGGGCGACTAGTCATATTGACTGAAAACATTTGTGATGTTTTTTTTTTTTTTGCAGATGGATATGGTCTGTAGATAACAAACAGATTCAAGGAGGATCCATAACGTAAGGTACACACCACTAATTACCCCTTTGGCGGCCACTTCCGGCAAAATTTATCACAAGCCACACCCAAAAACAACCATTTAGTCCGTACTACTTCACGAGGAAACTGCCGAGTTATTGATAACTATTTGAATCACATTTTTGCATTAAATTTTGGTCTCATACTAACTACCGATTTTATGGATAGTGTGCATTATATTCCTGCAAAGAAAATGTTTGATTTAAGCTTATTTTGCTTTTTACTGGCGGCTTAACACACACGTGCATTTCGGGCGAAAATTTGAGAAGCGAAATTACTACTCTCCCCGAGAAATCCGAAATATTGCAAAATTTATACGGAAATGTTGTGATCAATTTTTTGATATGTTATAAAAGAAAGTCTCGAACAACTGTGGGCAAATCTTATTTTCTGAAACGCAAGGTACTCGAGCATACAGCCCCAAGATAGAACATGAAATTTTCATAATCCAAGTCTATGGGAGGCCGTAATAGTTGGTGTGCCCCTTTACGCGCACAGCATGGGCCTAGTCTCGTTATACAGCCGTTTTGGGTTTGACAGGCAATATCACAGCTTCTTATTATATTGTTATTATTTTCTATATTCTAAAACACTATAATGTTAAATTCAGAAACAAAATTATTGTGAGTTCCTCTTTCGTATTTGCTCCTTTCCTGGGCAAACCAAAATCACTATTTAACTCAAAATACGCGCTCAAACACGCCGCAGCGTACTGGTACTGGTTGTCAAGGTAGCACGATATTCTCCCACAATCGCTAGTAGGCCGACAGTACATGGCTTTTTTAATCGAATTTTATCTCTATTTTACCTCGCAACCGTTGTAATTAATATATCAAGGCAGGATCCCTACGATTTTCAAGAATTTATATAATAACACTTTCTCATTTTCCTTTAAAATCCCCAATTTTACTACACTTTAAGTGAGAGTTCGGGGGGGGAGATAATCTCAGTGTGTTGACCGCTCAAAGTTTCTAAATCAATATAGTTCGGAAAACGCCCGACGGTTCTGTTCAAAGGCAAATCTCAACACTGGGATGTACTAGATGAATCATTTTGGCCAAGTTTTGAAATCGCTTAACTTTTTAATTGTTATGTTCCTTTTGTCATTGCTGAGCAGATTTTTTAGATAATTCTTAGCACTTAAAAGGTCGCATGCACCTGAAAAGTGGCTAATCGAGTAAAATTTAAAAAAACGGTCCTTTTTGTCTGTGGTTTTTGTTGCAAATCTTGCATAACATGGCGAAAAGTGACATTTTTTCATTAATTTGTTAATCTATTAAAATATCATGACGGTTTTTAAAATTCAATTAAAATGTTTTGTACCACACCATCGCAAAGGTTCAATTACAAAATATGATTCTTAAAGTCACTTAAAGGTGCCGTCGGAACTTTGATAGGCTTTCAGTCGGGTCGAAAATATAGGAAAAACCACGCGCTAACTCAAAATCGTCAAAAGTGAGGGTTTTGCGTATTGGTTCGGCCATCTTTGAGAAGCCATATCTCGAAAACAAAAATGCTAACGGTGACATTTGACGACTTCAATTTAACTTTTATTTTACTATCTTTTGACATATAATTAATGAGGGGGTCCCAAAACTAATTCTTTCTCTCTTAAAGGGTCCACACCCACTAATTACCCTTGTGGCGGCCACTATTCGGCAAAATTTATCACAGCAATAGTCCCTACTTCACGAGGAAAATTCCGAGTTATTAATACTATTTGAGCACATTTTTGCAGAAATTGGTCTCTACCGATGTTATGGATTATGTGCATGATATCCTGAAAGAAAATGTGTTGATTTTTAAGCTTATGTTTGCTTTTTACTGCTGCGGATTAACACACACGTGCGTTTCCCCCTGTTTTCGGGCGAAAATTGAGTAGCTAAATTACTACTCTCCGCATAAATCGCTAAATAGTGCAAAATTGTATACGGAATAGTTGGTGATCAATTTTTGGATATGTTATAAAAGAAAGGCTTTTCTTGCGAAACAAACTGTGGCCAAACTCTCATTTTCTGAAACGCAAGGTAACTCGAGATCCAGCCCAAGATCGAACATGAATTTTCTATACAAAGTCTATGGGAGGCCTAAATAGTGGTGGGCACCCCTAACCGCAAGGCCTAGATCCTCAAAGACTAAATTGAGTACATCTCCATCCCTTAATCAGGCTTTTTCAAGGCTGTCTTGGGGGATTGCCACCTGGAAGGTAGATTGTTAAGTTTTTATTAACTTTGTATAATAGATGAGTTTGACAATAAGACGTCACACGCCGGGCAACGAACAAGCCTGGCCCTGTGAGTAGCGTTAGCATCTGCAGGGCTTGTGCTTTAACATCACACACTACAATCAGGCGTGATAAGGCATTGAATGTTTGTTGTAGCTGTATGGGCATACTCTTCTCACCTCTACCTGTCAGTAGACCCCAGGTGCTAACTTTTGTTTGTAACCATTGATGTCATCCTCATCTATACTTGGACTGGCTTCATTTTCATCATCAACTTTCCTCTGACTTTGTGGCATCACACCAGTGTCACCATATCCCCTTGTATTTGAGTTTGCACTCTGCTGGCATATGATAAGTTTGGATTGTGCCTAATTGACAGTATACTTATGTGGTTAACTGCCGCGGGGAGCACTTGTATTCAAAGGAGATATGATGCGTGGAAGCAATAAACTCCCTTTTCCAACAGGCGATGTAAACGCACGTCGTTGTTATATGGCCTCCTTTTTCTGATTTAAACTTTTTCAAAGTATTATTTTCGCAATTTTATATTTGAGAAAAGATTTCTCATGGAAAGCATTTGTTTACTATAAAAGAGAGAACAGGGGATTCCCTAAAAGAAAAAAAAAAGGTTTTTTGTTTTTTGCTAAGGCACCTGTTTAGATTGCACAATAGGGGAAGTGGGGGAATTCCCCAAGTTGATCCTAACTTAGTAGCTGACTCCAACTTTTTTATATTGCTTTGAGATCAGAAACATTGTAAGATCAGGGATTTCCCCACCAAAGTGTTATATGGAAAGTGATGTGGTTTCAGGTGATGTAACTTATGTGAAATTTCATTGGTTCATCTTGTGCAAGGTTTGTTTATGCATGATGCTGTTGTAATGTCTATTTTTAGACTGTTAGACTGGAAACTTTGTGAAGTCAGTATATATTTGAGATTTGAGTTAAGAAAGTCTCGCTGTCCAAGCAGTTGCAATCAGCTAAATGCCGTATGGTTAATAGCTAGTTTTTAATCTACAATATGGTAGATATATCTCACACATGTGCAGGAATTATTCCATGTGAGCAGAAGTTGCTGTAATATTCACGGTCGTCTTGTGAAGCCGAAAGGCTGGGAATCAAATAAGACTCCAAATTTGTGGACATCTAGAATCGTGGTGATTATCTGTGGACTGATATACTGTGGATTTATTATCGTCGAGGGACTTGATTTAACCTTGTCGTCTTAACTGCTGACAAAATTTACCTTCAGGACTAAGAAGATTGCAATGGAATATTACCTGAAGATTTACAAGTGTGACTTTTGCATGCTGTTATTTTCAAGTCTTCGCTGTGGAGGACATATCTCGTTGAACTGCACCGCTTCCTTGTTGACAATTACTGGAAATTCTTGGGGACATTAGGTATCACAAGCTGTTAAAATGTGTGTAATTGTGTAATTTTGGATCTTGTAATGGTTTTTTGACATACCAAATTCTTGAACCAATTACAATCATTAAAATTGTTGTGTAAAATTTAGATCACTTGTGCACAGTGCTCATTCATTTGTGTTTTGAGGGTATGTTCTTACCTTCAGGCGTCCCCATGAGACTTCATAACAGAATTGGGGGGGCTCGTCTTTGGGAATTGAATTGAGATAATTTTGAGCTTTTTTTGTTCCAAAATTTACACATTAAAGTGTGAAAAATATTGTAAACCTTTGCAACAATTTGCATACAAAATTTTGTGTGCATTACATGTACTACCATTGTAGTTTGGTTTTCAAGTTTAGTATATTGTGTATTGTAGAGTACAATCACACTGGAGTTTGATCCAGACGTGTTCATAGGGAAAAAACTTGGGAGAAGTTTGATGAGCTGAGAAAAGCCTGAGTTAATGAAACTAGCAAAAAAGCATTACGGACCTTTGAGGCAACATGCTATAAGAAAGAAAGTCATCAAAAATTAATTGATGAAAAGTTTGTCCAGGAAGAAGATGTTGGGATAGTTCATATATGGATAGGATAGAAGAGGTTCTTTGACCCCCCATGCTGAGCACACTTTGGTGAAGGGTCTCTGCTGACTTCATATGCATGAATCATGCTGACATGTACCCTTGCAAATGACAGATATGAATTTTTTTGGAAGATTTTTCACATAAGACAGGATGCCCATTTTATGACCTTTGACCCCCATGTTGAGCAACCTACTTGGTGAGGATTCTCAAGTGCTTCATATGAATGAGGTCACGTGGACCCCATGCTACCTGCATATAGCCAAATATCGAATTTTGAATTCAGACCGGAAGTGTCCCTTAATGACCCCTTAATGACCTTCGATCAAAATTCTTGTACCCCCTAAGGGCCTTGGGTAAGCGGTTCTTATGAACAAGTCTTGGATTCTAGCAATTGATTTGTGGAACAAGGAATTTATAGAATTTTGACGAATGCCCCTTAAATCGGCCCACATGACCTATAACCCCAATTGGAGTACACCCCTAGAGGTCTTGGGTAGTGGTTCTCTGATAAAATTGGTGATTTGCATTATTCTGTGCCAGAAAAAGGCTTCTATAGAGTACCGAAAATTTTCAAATCCACTTTAATTGGCCCACGTGACCTTGACCCAAATTATTGTTGTACAACCTATACGGGACCTTGGGTCAGTGGTTTTCTGACCAATTTTCGTGGCAATAGGAATAAAACCGTTGGCACTAGTAGCATTTTGACTGTTGCGTCGGAAAGAAGAAAGAAGAAAGAAATCGACAGAAACGGACCGTAGCCGTGTTCGCACACCGGCATAGTAAGAAATTGCACGAATACAGGACCTAGCTGTTGCTTCGCACACGGCTAGTAAAAAATTGCAAGTTTGAGAAGGAAAAAAAGAATGGGAAAAGGAAAAAAAAAACTGCTAATGAAAATAAGACAAAAAGAGATGGAAATGGAAATTGCAAATGACAAAGAAAGAAAAGGAAATAGACAACTCCAGGAGACTATGTCCGTTAGTATGATGTGATGTTTGATTGAAGTTTGAAGTTTAAATGATGAGTTATACGTGCAATGTCGAGTTGTTTGTTGTTGGACCGTGCACCCTTCATTTTGCATCGAGGCCTACCGATGGCATATATATAGTTAGACCCATTTCATGTTGACCTTTGACCCTTAACGATGGCTCTTAGACGGGGTTGGGGGGATGTGGACAACTTTTTCCACTTTTCTTGATGCACAAGATGGGCATAGCTTGTAGGTCAACTTAAGCTTCTTTTATATTTGACCCCTAGCTAGATGACCCCATTTTGACCTTGACCCATATTGTGCAAATTAGAAAATAGAGCTTTTTTCACAGTTTGGGGGGTTTTGTGACCAAAATTTGACCTACATATTTACTTTGGTTGATGAGTCCTATGCCCGTTTTTGCATATTAATTAGCTCATTTGCATATCCTACACTTGACCCTTGGGGCCAATATTCTGTCACATGATTGTCTCGGACTTTATCCGCAAATTTTGCAAGGGAATCACCTATCAAGTGTTATCGATTTTCAGACTATAGATTTTTGCATATTAATTAGATTAGATAATGCGCCATTTTGAAGTTAAGAGTTACGATATAAGTTGTGTACAAGCCGTATACACTGACCAAAGACGATGCTAATTGCAGAAGAAATTTTCAAGCCGTAGTGCACTTATTGTAGAAGAAGTTAAGGTCAACGATTTTTAGTTTTTGAACTCTATTGACCCCTACGATAGGTCTAAGGTCAAAAATGGTACACCCCTGATGTAGCTTGGGTGCAGTTGGTTCTACTGACCAATTTTGGTCAATATCGGCCCAGCCGTTTGGCAGAAGAAGGCGAAAAAGCAATGGTCGGAAGAAGAAGAAGGAGAAGATAAATAGACAAACCTCCAGGAGAATGCCCGTTTCATGATGAAGTAATATTGACCTTTGACCCTTAACGGATGGCTCTTAGAGGCGGGGTTAGGTGGACACTTTCAACTTGTCTTGATGCCTACAAGATGGCATAGCTATTTGGGTCAATTAAGCTTCTTTTATATTTGACCCTAGATGACCCCATTTTGACCTTTGACCTCATATTGTGCACATAAGAAATCAGAGCTTTTCCACAGTGGTTCTTGTGAACACACTTTTGACTAAATCTCTACTTTTGTTGATGTTATAGAGTTTTGCCTATTAATTAGTCATTGCAATCTTACACGTGACCCCTGGGGCCCAAATATTTCAGTCACATGATTCGTCTCGACATTACGCAACTTGCACAGAACATCACCTATCCAAGTGTTATCGCTTTTGAGATATAGGCATTTTTGCAGATTAATTAGATAATGCCGCCATTTTGAATGTAATGAATTCCGATATTAATTCTGTGTACAAGATGTATACATGAACAAAGACGATGCTCATGCAGGATTTCAGCAGTAGCGCACCTTATCTGTAGAAGAAGTAGGCTTCCAAAGATTTTTAGTTTGACTCTATGACCCCTACGAGAGGTCAAAGGTCAAAAACTATGTACACCCCTGATGTGCTTGGGTCAGTGGGTCTTCTGCCGATTTTGGTCAATTCGGCCCAGCCGTTTGGCAGCGAAGGCAGAAAGAAGGCGAAAAAGCGATGGCGGAAGCAGAAGAAGAAACTACGACCAACTCCAGGAGACTATGACCGTTACGTATGATGAAGTCATAGTGCTCATGTCGAGTTGTTGTTGTTGACCTTTGACCCTTAACGTGGCTTTAGAGCAGGGGTTACTGTGGACACTTTTCACTTTTCATTGATGCTACAGAGGGCATAGCTATGTGGGTCAATTAAGCTTCTTTTATATTTGACCCCTAGATGGAACCCCTTTGACCTTTGAACCCCATATTGTGCACATAAGAAATAGAGCCTTTTCCCAGTGGTTCTGTGAACACATTGACAAATATCACTTTTGGTGATTGAGTTATAGACGTTTTGCATATTAATTAGCTCATTTGCAGATCTTATACGTGACCCCTGGGGCCAATAATCTGTCACATGATTCGTCCCGACATTATCCGCAACTTTTCCACAGACATCAACCTATCCAATTGTTATCGATTTTGAGATATAGCATTTTGCATATTAATTAGATTAATGACCGCCATTTTGAATGTAATGGAGTTCGATATTAATTCTGTGTACACGCTGTATACACTGACCAAAGACGTGCTCATTGCAGAATTTTCAGCAGGAGGCACCTTATATGTAGATCATTTGTGGGAAAACAGGCTAAGTCTAGTTGGGTTGGAAAAGGTATTTCTGACCGTAGGCGTCCATGAGACGTAATAACAGAATTGGGGCTGGCTCGTACGGGAATTGAATTGAGATAAATTTGAGCCTTTTTGTTCAAAATTTACACATTAATAAAAGTGTGAAAAATATTTGTAACCTTGTGACAATTTTGCATACAAAATTTTGCTGGTGCATACATGTACTACCTTTGTAGGTTTGGTTCAAGTCTAGTATATTGTTGTTGTAGATACAATCACAATGGAGTTTATCCAGAAGTGCATAGGGAAATATTACGTGGGGAGAGTTTGATGAGCTGAGAAAGCATGAGTTAATGAAATAGCCAAGCATTTAGGACCGTGAGGCAAAACATGCTATGAGAAAGCAAAGTCATCAAAAAAATAATTTGATTGAAAGTTTGTCCAGGAGATGTTTGGGATTAGTCCTATATGGATGGATAGAAGAGAGGTCTTTGCCCCATGCTGAGCACAACTCTGGTGAAGGGTCTCATGCTGCGTAAGATGCAATGAATCATGTGACCATGCTACCATGCAAATGACAGATATGAATTTTTGGAAGATTTTTACATTACGACCGGATTTGCCCTTTTATGACCTTTGACCCCCTGTTAAGCACATCTTGGTGAAGGATATCAAGCTGGCTTCAATGCATGAGTCAGTGACCCTGATACCTTGATATAGCAAATATGAATTTTTGAATTCAGACCGGAAGTGTCCCTTTAATGACCCTTAATGACCTTCGATCAATTCTGTTGTACCACCCCATAAGGGCATTGGGTCAGCGGTTCTTCTGAACAAGTATTGTGATTATAGCAATTGATTTGTGGGAACAGGAATTTATAGATTTGACGAATGCCCTTTAATCGGCCCACATGACCTTTGACCCCAATCTGAGTTACACCCCTTAGCGGTCGTGGTCTCGTGGTTCTTCTGATAACATCTGGTGATTATGGCATTTTCTGTTGGCAGAAAAAGGCTTATAGAGTACCGAAAATTTTCAATGCCCCTTTAATTGGCCCACGTGACTGTGACCCAAATCTGTGTACACCACTATAGCGCGACCTTGGGTAAGTGGTTCTTCTGACCGATGTTCGTGGCAATCGGATAAACCGGTTGGCACTAGTAGCATTTGAATGTTGCGTCGGAAAGAAGAAGAAGAAATCGCACAAATACAAAAAAAAAGGCACTAGCGGTGCTCGCACCACGCTAGGTAAGACATCGCACGAATACAGGACCTAGCTGTGCGTAGCACCCGGCTAGGTATAAAATTGCAAGTTTGAGAAGGAAAAGAATTGGAAAGGAAAAAATGCTAAATGAAATAAGACAAAAAAGAGATGGAATGCAAATTGACAAAGAAAAGGAACTAGACAACTAAGGAGACTATGCCCGTACGTATGATGAAGTTATATTGACATGTCGAGTTGGTTGTTGTTGACCTTGACCATTCATTTTGCATCGAGGCCAAACGATGGCATAATATAATAGTTAGATCCAGTCATGTTGACCTTGACCCTTAACGATGGCGCTTAGAGCGGGGTTACTGGGCACTTTTCACTTTTCAATTGATGCCACAAATGGCATAGCTATGGTAGGTCAATTAAGCTTCTTTTTATTGGACCCCTAGATGACCCCATTTTGAACCTTTGACCCATATGTGCACATAAGAAATAGAGCCTTTTCCAGTCGTTCTTGTGAACAAATTTGACGTAAATATCTACTTTGGTGGATGGAGTTAAGCGTTTTGCATATTAATTAGTCATTCGATTCTTACACGTGACCCATGGGGCCAAATATTGTCAATGAGCGTTCTCGACATTATCCGACAACTTTGCACGACATCACCTATCCAAGTGTTATCGATTTTCAGATATAGCATTTTTGCATATTAATTAGAGAATGCCGCATTTTGAATGTTAATGAGTTCCGATATTAATTCTTTTGTACAGCTTGTATACCACTGTGACTCAAAGACGATGCTCCATGCAGAATTTTCAGCCGTAGTAGTGCAACTTATCTGTAGAAGAAGTAGGCTTCCAAAGCTTTTTAGTTTTTGACCTCTATTGACCCCTACGTAGGTGCTAAGGTCAAACTTGTACCACCCTGATGTCGCTTGGGTCAGTGGATTCTACTGACCAATTTTGGTCAATATCGGCCCAGCCGTTTGGCATGCAGAAGAAGGCGAAAAAGAAAAAGGTAGGTAAGAAGTAAGAAGAAGTAGAAGGAAAGGAGAAAAGAAGAAGAAGGAGGAAGACCCTAAACTAGACAACTCCAGGAGACTATGTCCGTTAAGGATTGATGAACTCATATTGACCTTTGACCCTAACGATGGCTCTTAGAGGCGGGGTTACGGTGGGACACTTTCACTTTTATTGTGTCTCCACAAGAGGGCAATAGCTATGTAGGTCAATAAGGCTTATGTTATATTGACCCCCTAAGATGACCCCATTTTGAATTTGGACCTCATATTTTGCACATAAGAATAGAGCTTTTCCCAGGGGTTCTTGTGAAACACATTTGACATTAAATTTCTAATTTGGTTGAGTGAGTTATACCGTTTTGAATATTATTAGCTCATTCATATCTTACACGTGACCCCTGGGGCAATATTCTGTCATATTATTCGTCTCCGACATATCCGAAACTTTGCACAGACCTCACCTATCCAAGGTTATCGATTTTTGAGATATAGCATTTTGCATATTAAGAGATAAGCCGCCATTTTGAATGTTAAGACGTCCGATATTAATTCGGTACAAGCGTATAAATGACCAAGAACGTGCTCATGCAGAATGGCAGCGTAGCGCACTATCTGTAGAAGAATTAGGCTTCCAAAGATTTTTTAGTTTGTGAACCTCTATTGACCCCTACGAGAGGTCAAAGGTCAAACTATGTACACCCTGATGTAGCTTGGTCAGTGGTTTTCTGACCGATTTTGGTCAATACGGCCAGCCGTTTGCAGAAGAGGCAGGAAGAAGGCGAAAAAGCGATGGTTCGGAAGAAGAGAAGAACTAGACAAATCCAGGAGACTATGCCGTTACGTATTATGAAGTCATAGTGCAACATGTCCCCCGAGTTGTGTTGTTGAACTTTGACCCTTAACGATTGGCTATTTAGGAGCGGGGTTGACTGTGGACACTTTTTAACTTTTCATTTATGCTATGCCTAAGATGGCCATTAGCTATGTAGGTCAAAAGGAGCTTCTTTTATATTGGACCCCTAGGATGACCCCATTTTGACCTTTGACCCATATTGTGCCCACATAAGAAATAGAGCTTTTTTTCCCAGTGGTTTTTGTGAAAAACATTTGACAACATCTAATTTGGTGATGAGTTTATAGCCGGGTTTTGTACAATATTAATTAGCTCATTGCTATCTTCACGTAACCCCTGGGGCCAATATTTTGTCCATGATTCGTCTCGAATTATCCGCAACTTTTGCAAGAATCAACAAATCCAAGTGTTATCGATTTTGAGAGATATAGCATTTTTTGACATTACTAATTAGATAATGCCGCCATTTTGAAGTTAAGAGTTCATTTAATCTGTGTACAAGCTGTATACACTGACAAAGACGTGCTCATGAAGAATTTTCAGCAGTAGTGCACCTTATATGTAGAAGAAGTAGGCTTTCCAAGATATTTTTAGTTTTTGACCTCTATTGACCCCTACGAGAGGGTCAAAGGTCAAACACTGTACAACCCTGATGTAGCTTGGGTCAGTGTTCTTTGACAGATTTTGGTCAATATTCGGCTCAGCCGTTTGGCAGAAGAAGGACGAAAAAAGCGATGGTATGGAGAAGAAGAAGAAGAAGAGAAGACGGAGAAGAAAAATAAAACAGACAAGACGAATACTATTGCCCGTAGAACCGGCCATAGTAACAGCAAGCACAGGAATACGATGCCCCGTTTCCCAGGTAGGAATTGGAAATGGAAAAGTTGCAAAATGAGATGAAACAAAAAGAGTGGAAGCTCAGAGTTAGAACAATTGAAAAACAGGCTAGCTCATCAGACCTCCACCCTCTGGTTTGATGCGGCGAAAAAATATTCGATTGGGTTCCACACTTTCATTTTTAACAAGAAGTAAAAACACTGACTTCTTAAATTTTGAGAAAATGCCATTATTTATGCTTGAAATGGCCCAGGGACGTCATTGGACCTATGGGCTACAGTCCTTGTTCATGGTAATAGTCCCGAGAAATATATCGGCCATTGTAATTATTTTATGACAGAGGTAGGGGATTATGATACGATGGGTAAGCAGGCAGTGCTTAAAGATATGAATTGGTGCCGGAGGCATATAGACAACAAAATCCGGGGTCTTTCAGAAAACGGAGAACAGACCCATGGTGATTGCCCGTGGTAAAAATGTTTGATCGCTGTCTGTCTCTTCAAAAGAAGTCGGGCACAATTGGTCAACTGGGAGTATTTATGTTAGTTGTGAAGAGTTTCAAACCGTTTGTTACACCAGATATCAAAAAAACACATCTGGCCATGAAAACAAAATTGACAGTTTGCGTGAAGCAGACGTTGATTATACACGAAACAAAAAAGAGCAAGTAAGAATAGAGGAGGAATCTACAGGAACCGACAAGAATGCGATTGAGTCTAGTAGTAGAAGGGAGGGGGTAAATTTTCGTGGAGTATTTAAGAACAACAAATTATACAACAATGATATAAGTCGGACGTTGGGGGTGGGGGGTCGGGGGGTTTTTTTTTAACAAAGGTCGTATTAGTATCCCATATTGGGTAGGCCACCAGGAGGGGGAACAGGGGCAGGATGGGAAGGAAATCCCAGTCAGGTTCCCTTGAAAAGGGGAGTGAGAGGGTTTAACGAAAGTAAGAAGTAAAGAAAGTATGGTGGTTGTTTATCTCTTATCCAAAAGCATTGGGATGGGACCCCAAATCCACAGTTCACATGCAATCACGGTAAGAAGCCAGGGACATTACAAGGTCACGGTTGTTGGGAGAGGATAAATATGGCATATCCGCCCCCCCCCAAAAAATTATGTGAGAGAAAGAGAGGGTGGGAAGAGAGGAGGAGAAGAAGAAAGGGAACGAAGCCAAAAGGAATCAACGCGGAGAGACAAAAAAAAAAAGGCCGTGTGCTGGCGAGGGAGGAAGGGACGGGGGGGGGGTTGGGAAGGTATGATGGAATGGGTCGAGACGTTGAGGTAAATCTAAGAAGAAACTACAATAAAAAATAATAGGTTTTGGAGGTGAAGCTTGCCACAGTTTGATGCTTTCTCTGCAGGAGTGAAGGTACTTTGACGGGGGTCAAAAGTTATTTTTGTTCAGAGAAAACAAGAAATTCCACCCAAAAGGAAATTGACAAGAAAAAGAAAAGAAAAAAAAAAAAAAGTGAAAAGTACGGGAGATGACTTTTTATTTTTAGCCTTTGTTTTGGAGGGTGGGAGGAGTGTGGTTGGTCAATTTAAGGAGGGAGAGTAGGAGGAGGATTGTAGTTTGTTTTTTGAAGGACTGGGAGGAGGATAGTTTAGAAGATCCAAAACCCCATTAGAATCAGGCGGGACATCCGGGCTTGGCCGCAGTTCCATGATTGATTGGATGGAAGATGCACACTTCCATGTGATATTGAGAGTTCAACAGGAGGAACTGGTGCCGTGAATAGGGGCGGGAAGAAAGGGAGAAATCAGGTGAAGGATAGAGGTGCTACAAAGGATACAACACCAAAACAACAACCAACCGGAACCCCATCAGGGTGAGCCACAAATCGCAAGTGCATCACACTGCCCAGTAGGCCCGCGGCGGAGGCTCCCCCGCCCTCCATACATTGTTTTCTTTTTCTTCTTGTTCGCGCCCCGTCCTGCCGCTCTCTTTCCCCCCCCACAGTTTCTTTCATTCATATCCATGGGTAATGTTGAATTGGAATTTGATGGATGTTGTGAATGTTTTGTGAATCAGTTGGTTTCTGGATCTGTCACAATTGGTGTTGTTAGACAAGAAGTCCAGTAAAAGGGGGGTGTGATATCAAAAGGGCGGGGGGAGTACATGGGTTTTTTCTTGCTTAGGGAATTGATTTGGGCGACAGGGGGGGAAATTCCCAGGTCCCTAGTTCCCAGGTTTTTGCCCGTACAGTGGATATATATAAATTTGATAGGAGGAAATAGACAGTTTCCCAGCATGCGCAGGTCGGACATTTGGTAAGTGCGTAGGAAAGACGGAAAGTGGGAAGAAGCAAGCGTAAGAAAAGGAAAGGAAGCCGAAGTGAGGAAGGGAAAAGAAAAAAGGGTGAGCAGGGTTGGGTGTTGAGTCAAAATAATCACACATATAGGAAAAGAAAAAGAAGGTCCGAGGGCCGACGTCGACTTGGGGGTGGTTCCAAATTTAGAGGTAGGATACTGATACTTTGAGATAAAAGTTAGAGGAATGTGGGGAGGAGTGAGAGAATTTGGAGTCAGAGGAGAGGGGGTTCCATCTTCCCCTCTTCAGGGGAGACTGTAATTCCTGTTAGATGGTGAAAAAGCAGCCCCCTGAGACAAACAATTTTTTGTTTGCCTTTTGTGAAGGGGAGTTTCCTTATTTATTTGTTTTTTTATTTTTTTTTTTGTTTTCTCTTTTTGCGTTTTTGTGGGTTTTAATACAACTTGTTTTTGTTGGGAAAATCCAGAGCGAAAGACCAGGAAGGACAAGTAGTGAAAAGAAAGAAGCAGGAATCCGGACAAATAACCTGAGCAATAGCATGATTTGATTGGGATTGCTTTTGCATGATGGTGAAAGGTTAGGGGGGGGACTGTAAAGGAGACCTTTTTATTAGCCCATGAAAGCTGGTATATAAATAAGCAGCACAACGACCCAGCAATTGGGAAATTATTGTTGAGAGGACATGTCGCAAAGGAAGCAGAGCAGCAAATTCATGTATGTTTCTACAAACAAACTGGTTGTTTGTCCTCAGGAGAAAATGGCGGCCACCGATGCATTGTAGATGAAGGATGGAAGGTTTGTGCCATCAAATTGTAGTGCCAAAGTATACCATAGGGCAGTGATAGGATAGCCCACGATAGTCCAAGGGCAGCGACACTTAGGTGTGAGGGAGAAAACACATGACAGAATTAGGAGTCATTTTGGTGGCCTACACTCAGAAAAGGTGTCTGAGTATTGTAAGACTTGTACACATGTTCAAATGGTGCAAGCCCAATTCAGGGAAAATTCCTACTGCTCCCCTTGCAACCAATACCAAAGTTAGGATGAGCCAGTTAGTAGGGTCGTACATAGATTGCAGGACCCACTTCCAAAGACCAAGTCAGGAAAATCAGTATTTACTGACCATCATGTGTGCTTCCACAAGATTCCCTAGGCTATACCTTGAGAATATTAGGGCACAAAGTTTGTGAAGCTCTAACAAAGTTTTCACCACAGTAGGCCTTCCAAATCAATTCCGTCTGATCAAGGATAAAATTTCATGTCAGGTTTGTTCGCTCCAAAACAAGTTATGGACCAGTAGTTGGGGAATTTCCAGTACAGTCTTCAGCATTACCACAAAAATCCCAGGGGGCCCGAGAAAAGGGTACCACCAAACATTTTGAAAAAATGATAACAATATGTTGAATTGAGAGGGGATTGGGGTGAGGGAGTTCATCTCCTGTTATGTGTACCAGGGAGGCTGTACAGGTATTAGGATTCAGGTCGATTTGAGTTCGGTGTTTGGTCACAAATTTAGGGGACCATGAAAACTATAAAGAAAAAGTGTGTGTGAACATCCTGATGAATTTTCTAGACTATGTGTCTCAATTTGAGACACAGGCATCAAAGAGCCAACAGAAATTGCCATCAAATCTCAAACAGAGTCAGGCAAAAATGAAAAACATGTAGACAAGAGTGCCAGGAAAAGAGTATTCAAAACCGGTTGACTCAGTTTTGGCACTTTTTCCAAACCAAGGGCATCCTTTGCAAGCCGGGTGTTCTGGACCATATGAGATTGAGAACAAAGTGGGAGACCTTGACTATGTGATCAAAATACCAGGTAGACGTAAAAGGTCGACAATTATGTCACATTTAAATTAGGCTAAAGAGTTAAATGATGAAGAGATGATGACATAAAGCCTGCATGTGTAATGTCATCTAGAGTGAGTTGTGTACAAATGGTGACAATCACAGAGTTAGAATTTGAACAAAAAACATGTAAACACAGAAAAGGAGTATGGTGTCAAAATTGCAAAATTATGACATAAGTGCCAATTTTAGGACAAGAAATTAGGTTACCTCCCACAAAGTCAACAAGTGGAATTGAAAGAGTATCATGAGTGGAAAACATATTTCCTGATATACCAGGGAGAAACATGTATAACAGACATATTTTGGAATTCAGAGCAATCAAATACAGATCTCAGGAGCCAGGTATTGAGAAGTGAGTGGAAGTCGAATCCAGTCAAACTGCACTTTGAGGCATATTGGTATACTAATTTTAGAATTGTATTTGATTAAATTTTGTGATGATAAATTAGAAGCTTCCCCTGACAAGAAGACCCTGCTGGAGTTTGTTAACTCTACAAGAACATCTGGAATAAGACATATCAAAAGGAAAAGAAAAGTCTTGGACAGATGCTTGTCCAGAGCTGCCTAAATTGTTGTTCAGAAATTTGCTATTACAAATTTATGTAATTAGACTGAAGGCATCAATTGCAAGAACATTAAAAAAAGTTGTAAAATTTTGCACTGTGTAAACTGTAGGTTAAATTAACCACAAAATGGTTAAAGGTATAAAGCCAGATTTTGGAAAATTTCATTCATTAAAATTTCTTTTAAGTGAGGGAGGATGTTTATGGGCCTCCATTTTTATGATTAAACTTTCAAAATATTATTTTCTCAATTTTATTTGAGAAAAAGATTTATCACGGGAAAAGCACTTTGTTTACTTATAAAAGAGGAGAAAATGGGATTCCTAGAGGTGTTTTTTGCTAAGTGCACATGTTTAGATTGCACAATAGGGGGGAAGTGGGGAATTCCCCAAGGATACTAAACTTTAGTAGCTGACTCAAACTTGTTATGCTATTGAGTCAGACATTGCAGTCAGGGAATTCCCCACAAAGTTATATATGGAAAAGTGATGATGGTGCGGTGATGATAATTATGTGAATTCAATGGTTAGCGTTGCAAGGTTGAAGTTAGTTTATGATGATGGGTTGTAATGTCTATTTTTAGACGGAAACTTTGTGAAATCGTTATATATTTGAGATTTGAGTTTAAGTCTCGTTTGTCAGCAGTTGCCCAACAGCTCTATGCAGTATGGTTTATAGCTAGTTTTATCTACAATAATGGTAGATATATGATCCACCAGTTGCCAGGATTTATAATCCAGGTGAGCGAGTTTTTGCTGATTATTCACTGTCGTCTTCTTTGAAGCCGAACGTGTGGGAATCAAAATAGATTCCAAATTTGGAACAGAATGATAGAAATCCGGGTGATTATCTTGGACTGATATAATGCGGATTTATTATCGGCAAGGGACTTGATTATTTTATCCTTGTCGTCTTGAAATGCTGGACAAAAGTTACCTTCAGGACCAAGAGATTTTCAATGGAATATTACCTGAGGATGATAATTGTGACTTGTATGCTTGTCATTTGAAGTCTCGCTGTGTGAGGACATATCTCGTTGAACTGCAATGCTTCTTGTGGACATTACTGGAAATTCTTGGGGACATTAGGTATAAATCTGTTAAATGTAATTTATTTGATTAATGGAGTTTGGAAAGAGCCCTACCAAAATTCTTGAAACCCTACAACTCATTAAAATTGTTGTGTAAAATTTAGATCACTGTGCACAAGGCTCATTCATTGTGTTTGATTGAAGGTAGTATGACCTGAGGTGTCATGAGGACGTCATAACAGCGTTACTTGATATTAAGGTGTCAACAGAAAAAATATGGAAAAAAAGGATGGTCTTTTCCTAACCTTGAAATTGTATGTACACGTTTAGGGTATGTTAATACTCAAGTTACGCAAAAATCAAATCATAATATTGCAAAGCAATAAAGGTATAAAGGGTATATTAAGAAAGCATTGCATGGCTTACTTGTTAGGTATGTTTGTAGTTATGGAAATATGTTTAGGGTGGTATTTTGTAAGTCCTGCTCATGCATCATATCCACCTTCGAATACAAGCCACCCCCAGTCCCACCCCCCCGAGGTTAACGGGCCTTTTATACGGTTGCTTTTTTTTTTTAGAGTCCTGGACATGATGTGCTATAGCGCCCTCTCCTTGGGCACTGGTAATCAAAGCAATTTTTGCAAATATTGTTGGTTTTTTTTAAAAGAGGGTAAATGACCAGATGTTTGTCCTAGATATTATTTCAGTGCACAAATTTCCCCTTCCGATGACGATATGTACTTGATTGACCAGATTGTATGCGTGTTACAAAGTGTTTTGCATTTGCATAAACACTTTCACTTCACTGGCCACTCTCGCCACTTTCCGGGTTGGTTAGAAATGGAGGAAAATTTTTAGGTATCTTTGACAGAGTTAGGGGTTTGCACATGCATTAACCCTCATACTGGCGGATTCATGTAGGTGTTAAAATGAAAAAAAAAAAATAAGCAAATTTAAAGAGGGATGCCCCGATTTAAGATTATAGATTGGCCTCACCAAAAACCCCATCGTAAAGTTTCGAGCAGCCGATATTCAATCAATTTTTGATACGAGACCTAAAAATGTGATTTTGTAAGCCCCATAGAGTACTGGGTAAAATAATATGGTCGACAAAATGGAGCACATTTTCGCTCATAACTCCCCACACCAAACATCCTTTGCTCTAAGATTTCACTGGGGTAAATGAGAAAAATAGTAGCTTTCTTTCTGATACCAAAATGTTGACCACTTCCGGTTTAAAATTATGGAGCTTCCTGGGACGAAGCTATTAGCAATTGGCCATGGACTTAAAATAAGATTCCAAATTTGTGACCATAGAAATCCTGGTGATTATCTTGGACTGATATACGTGGAATATTAGTGTCGTCAAGGACTTGATTAACCTTGACGTATTGAACTGCTGGACGAAAGTTACCTTCAGGACTAAGAAGATTTCAATGGGAATATTACCTGAGGATGTATAATTGTGACCTTGTATGCTGTCATTTTGAAGTCTTCGCTGTGAGGACATATCTCGTTGAACTGCAATGCTTCTTGTGGACATTACTGGACCTTCTTGGGGACATTAGGGGTATAATCTGTTAAATTGGTAATTGTGTATTGATCTATGTAATGTTTTGGACATACCAAATTCTTGAACCAACTACAAATCATTAAAATCTGTTGTGTAAAATTTAGATCACTTGTGCACAAGGCTCATTCATTGTGCTTGAAAGGTATTTCTGACCTTAGTGTCCATGAGACGTCATAACAGCGTATATTGATTAAGGTGTCAAACGGCAAAATATGGAAAAAGGATGTTTTTCTTAACCTTGAAATTGTATGTACAAACTTTAGGGTATGTAAATACTCAAGTTAGCCAAATCAAAATCATAAATATTGCAAAGCAAATAAAGGTAATAAAAAGGGTCTATTAATGACGCATTGCATGCTTAATTTTTTAGGGTATGTTTTTTAGTACTATGGAAATACTTGTTTAGGGTGGATTTTGTAAGTCCGTGCTCATGCATCATATCCACCTTCGAATACAAGCCCCCCCCCCCCCCCCCCCCCCCCCGAGGTTAACTGGCCTGTTACAAGGCTTTGCTTTTTTTTAAGAGTCCTGGACATGATGGGCATAGCGCCCTCTCCTTGGGCACTGGTAATCCAAGCATTTTTGCAAATATTTTGTGTTTTTTTTAAAAGAGGGTTAATTGACAGATGTTTGTACTAGATATTATTTCGTGCACAAATTTCCCCCTTACGATGACGATATTGTACTTTGATTGACAGATGATGCTTGTACAAAAGTGTGCCATTTGCATAAAAACGTTTCACTTCACTTGGCCACTCTCGACACTTTCCTGGTTGGTAGAAATGGAGGGAATTTTTAGGTTCTTTGACGAGTCTATGGGTTGACACATTGCATAACGCCTCATACTTGCCGATTCATTTAGTAAAAAAAAAAGGGGGATGGCCCGATTTAAGGAGATTAAGTTTTTCATTTGATAGATTGGTCTTCACCCAAAACCCCATCTGTAAGTTTCGTGCCGATAATTTCAATCCGTTTTGATGTGAGAGAGCTAAAAACGTGATTTTGTAAGCCCCAATAGAATACTGTGTAAATAATATTTTTCGAAACCAAAATGGATCCACTTTTCGCTCATAACTTCCAAACCAAACATCCTTTGGCTCTAAGATTTCACTGGGTAATGAGAAAATAGTAGCTTTTTTTTTTTCTTCTGATAACAAAATGTTGGACCACTTTCCGGTAAAATCTGGAGCTTCTGGGGACGAGGCATTCAATCTGGCCCATGGACCTTAAATGAACGAAAAACCATTCCCAAATTTGGCATTAGAAAGAATAGGAACTGGTGCATTCAACTCTGATATAACGTCTCGATGGCCATCCCACTTTTCAACCGCTTGAAAATATTCTCCTATCCTGCATAACATTCAATAACACCAGCAGTTATAACTAGCGGTTTTTCCCGGGTTTCGGGATCACCTGGGTTTTGTGATGACCTGGCTTGAAATGACCCAAAAATTGACCGCACCAAGTTTCGTGTCCATACACCATCGTTTACCCCATTTGACCTCCTTGACCTTAATGACCCCCGATGACCTTGATCCACTAACCAATACAAACTCAGTCTCGTTCAATCAGGGGCACCCACCCACCAGTTTCAGGAACGTGCGCCCTCGGTCTTCGAGAAATGACGCGATCAGCATAGGCATGCCCAGGAAATTTTGAGGGGGGCCTGGACTACAGATGTTTCGAACCATGATAGCAATCGAGTGGAGCGACACGGTGGGGTCCAGATAATGCCCGCCTTAGGGCGCCTTGTGGGTCCAGGTCAACGCTTCCGGCGGGGTCCAGGCCCTGCAGCTCCTGAGGTTTTAGGGTTTTCAAGACCCAAAAACGCCTTTCCTTGCGTACGTCTTCCGACACTTTTTGATCCAATTTGGCAATGAAAAAATCAAATGTACCATGTCCCTCTTCTTTTCCTTCTTTTCTCCTTCTCTTTTCCTCTTTGTTTTCCTTTTCTCCCTTCCTCTTTCTGCTTCCTTCCTCTTTTTTCTTGAGAACTTTGAGGGGGGCTTAAGTTTTAGTCCCCCCAAGCTCCCCTCCCCCCCCCCCCCGGTACCCAGTGATCCGACACCAGACGGACCACAGACGAAAGCTTGCTTATCAGCTGTACATAACACACCTGTTTTTTACCTGCCACAGTAAGTGAAGTTCTATGAGTACCGATGTCCTTCCGTTAGTACTCATGTGTGTCATACTTGCCCAGATATTTTCACTGTTCACCTGAGGTAGTTTTTGCCCCCATTCAATCTTTTGCCCAATCTTATGTAACAAGACAGTTGGACTTGGTCCCCAGTGACCATTAATTGGCAGAAGTTCAGTAAAAATATGACTTTGATTTGGAAAAAAATGTTAGGACAAATGAAGTATCATCTGGAATGCATTTCTATTTCTGAGAGGTATCTAATGAACATACTAAAATTTGTGCCCATGTGCCCTTGTGCATTTTGGCAGATATGGAGGGGGGGGTAAAATAACAGGATTAAAATTTGTGGACCATTTCATACGGGTTAAAAAGGTTATAACATGTTCCTTTGTTCCTACAGATATGGTCCTACAAATGTGGTCTAGAAAGGGGCGAAAAACCGAATTTTACATATTTCCACATTTCCAAGAAATTAAACAGGATGGCAACCCACAAGATCTGACCAGGTGGAACAACCCAACTAAAACGAATACTTTCAATGAAAAATGGGTAGACTACGTGATGTTAATACCTTTGTTGTGTAGTATACTTCCCCCCCCACCTAGCAATTACGCTGATATTTGCATATTAATTAGTCATTGCATATTTAATTTGGCCCAGAAAATACGCCCAACATCTAATCAGGTCCAGAAATCTTCTCTGCCCACTTCCTTCCACCAAGTTACATCACTATACGCCTTACAGAACTCCAGAAAACTTGTACACAAGCCTTGCGGGAAAATTTTCATAAACTTATGCAAATTAGATACTTAATTAGCATATTTTACACCCAAAATTAAAAGGTCCGAGAAACTCATCAACCCGCTCTTTCCACCAAGTTACATTATCGTAGCCCTCACGGAACTCCAGATAAATTGTACAACATATGGTCCACTATGTTGAATTTATGTGCTCAATTGACCTTTTTTGGGCCTTGACCTTTTGCCCCCACCCCTGACAGACCCAGGGGGGACCCTGGGGGTATGAATTACTGGTTAGTAGGGGGGTTTCCCTCCTACAATAACCAAGTTTGGCTACTCTAGCTCTCCAGAAAAAACGATATGGCCAAATGTTTCCAGGGTTAACATTTTTATCACCGGCATACATACGAATAGGGACGGAAGCCCATGGGATAGTCCCCTCCCGAACTTCGTTCTTGGAGGGGACAAAGACTGCAAGTGAACTTGTGTCATCCCCTGGCAAGATGCTAGTATGGAACATGATCCTTGACCTTGGTCCATGACCTGTGACATCATGCAAATATGAAGGAACCCCTATGCACCTTAACCAGTTGGTTTTCAATCGGACTCCAAATTTTCTCAGAACTCTGAAAAAACAAAAACCTAACCTTGGTTAGAAAAGCCAACAAACGGAACCCCACGCACATACGTTACATGCGTTGCCCTCTCAATATCCCCCTCTGTTTTCAAGCCAGGGGGAATAAAAAGGTTTAAGTTGCTTTATCTACAAATTGTGTTGCACGACAGGCAAAAAAACTGTTTCAAAAGTAATCTGGGGGATATTCATAATGATCCGATTTTCCAGGGCGGTTGGCGGCCAAGCTTCTTCATAGCGCAAAAATGCCGAACGAGGTATTCGGCTGAGCCTGACACAGTGACCGAAGTTGAAGTCACTGTGCGCGTTTATAAATATATCCGTGAGTGGCCAGTGGGAATTCCAGTACGGAGCCGCGGCCGATATGCATTATTGTGCTGCAAAATACTTCAATCTTTTTTAAGACCAGACATGAGAGTATTGCTACATGCAGGTCACGAATCATTCCACGGTGGTGCATAGGCTAACCTGGTACCTGGTCGCAGCCGGTCCAGAGTTAAATAGCGATGACCTGACGATTGAACATGAGGTCAAGCAGGCCTCGTCGCAAAATGGATCCTGTTTGTAAGTTATTCATACAAAAAACTGACTTAAACTGGAGTTGATGCTTCAACTCAACGGATTTTGAGTGGAAATATGATATTAACATATTTTTGACTTTAGAATAGTTGTAAAGGTTCGTGATAGTGCTAAACCTTATGGGAACGGCAAAAAACGACGTATCTTGGCCGCCCCCCCCCCCCCCCAGCGATTTTGTTTTAAATTGTTCGTATGGCATGTCTAACCAACAGCAATATATAACATTTACTTTATGTTTATCAGCTCAAAGGTATTTACCAGAGGCTGGAGTGCCGATCACCATACACCCTGTAAGCCCTATCATATAAACCCCCCCATATTAGCTCAAATGTCAACAAAATACATTTATTTACATTACTATCTAACAACAAGAAAAATCCTGAACATATTTTGAGAGAATCTGTGCATTCTAAGTTTCTTTACCCAGAATGACCTTAACCATTTAAGCCTACTGTGTTAAAAGTAATTAATTTTTCCTAGATTTAGGCAAACTACCTTTTTTCATCCTTACGACCGAGAACCCTGATGAAACATTTGACAAATTTTACAGTTATTTAACCCTTCCATATCTCAAAACAAACAAGGGATAACATTGTGCAACTTTTTAGTATGTCATTAATTACCTCTCAGAAATGTATTCCATATAGTTTTATTTGTCCTAATTTTTTTCCTTTGGTCCTATTTGACTGGACTAAAAGCGAGAACTTGGGGTCGTTAAGGCCAATATTGCCCACGGGTATGAATAATTATCCGTACACCATAACTGATCCTGCCACATGTGAAGTAGTTTTGATTCTTCTCCAGTCTTGCTGTCAGAATCTTTACAGTTCTTACACTGCCCAGCAACCAGATCTATGTCTTCAGCCAATCTGAGGTAGGTGACATTTCTTTCTCCTATGCAGACTGATCATTCAAAGCTGTCTAAGCCTTGTCATAATGTATCAAGACAAGATACCGGTGGCAGTGACAGCAAGCAGCTTTGTCTTCCTCCAACATGGGTACGAATCAATCTCTGAAGTTCATTTCCCAGCATGACTGCACCCTTGGATGCGGGAGTTACATTAACCGAACCATTTGACATGCCTTTTTTCTGACAACACTTGTGAATTCGAAATCCTTCAGGATAAAGCACAAGTTTATTCTGTAAAGTTTTCCAAATTTTAAGTGGTCAGGAAAAAAAGTGTGTCAGATGGGTCGGGGTATGGAAAATCCCTTGATGCTCATAAATAAGCTTCAATAGCATTTACAATTCTTCTACTGATGTTGAACATTCACATAATAGACACATTCCCTCACAGCCACACTCATACAAAGGATTTTGAAGTCAATTTAGTTGTGGAATAGTCAGTACTGTTGATTATGCCCAGAACAAGTTCCTACATAGTTATGGTATTCACTTTTTTCACCATGTCTAAAATTGATTTTTTTTTTCAATTTGCAAAATCCAAATTTTACCTAAAATTGGGCATTTTGAGAACCTGTAAAAACAAAAATACATCGGTCCTCGGACTGCTTGTGTCGGCTGCCGTCGCGGTTAGTGAATGATAGGCCTAACATGACCTTTGACCTTGATATGTGACGTTGGACCTCATCAACAAATGAGGGTTTGCATATAAACTCCATAAACCAAGTTTGGTTCCAATTGAACTTCAACTTTCCAAATGAGGTCAATTTGACATTTGCAGCCTATTTTACAACTTGACCTCACATGACCTTTGACCTTGGTATGTGACCTTTGACTCATCAACAAATGGGGATGCCATGTTGTACCTGTGACCCAATTTTGGTTTAAATCCATTGAAGTTTGTGGATATTATAGGCAAATGTTAACCCTTTTTCACAACAGACAACAAACAGACATCAACAGTGGACTAAGTGATCCCTATGTGTCTTCCTGCCTTATAGGGCAGGCGACACAAAAATGAAAAGGGTGACACTGTTGAAAAGGTATGATTATGCCAAAAACATATTCCCACAAGAATATAGAATTAAATTTTTGTTAAACTGCAAAATATTTTAGTAATTTTTTTTCAAAGTGAGATGCAATTATCAGCAAAATACCATAGGTTTCTATGGTACTCAGCATGTGCAATACTCCATAAATGCATTATCTTGGAACACATCCAACATTTTGCATTTTTGACTTCAGATTTGGATTCTACACAAAATATAACCTAGAAAACAGTTTTGTTTCATTGTTAAAGCATGCCAGTAAAACCTAGGTCGAATCTGAAACCATATGTCAACTCTGCTAGTACATTGTCAATTCCTGGTGATTCTCTTCCTTTAGGGTCAGCTTGCTGCCTCCACTTCTGATGTAAGAATTTGTGGATCATCTTCCCATTTGCAAATAATGCTTTTAATCTTCTCCAGTCTTTGTACAGGTTAAAATAAAGTTAAAAAGGTGTTTCCCACACCGTACTCCAAATTCAGAGTTTAAAGTAATAAAATCACTACCAGCTCTTAAAATTGTTCACATGTATATATCACATGTGATACCTTTATTAAAGTTGTCATCTCTGTACATTCAGTGAAGATGCTACAATGGTGTAAATCTCAGACAGCTAAATTTTACTACACTTTGCTGGAAACACATGAAAACCTTTTAAACAATTTAAAATAAAGTGGTTCTCCTACCACTAGCATGTGTGCTACAATCTTGTTCAAAATTGTTGGAACACTTTGTGCAGATTTGGTTCCCGCCCCCTCATTTCAATGTTGCATGAGCACGACACACTAGAGCAATCTCGACACAAATATTATTTTCAACACTGATTGGGAGGGGATGGGGAGGGGGAAAGAAAAGTGTATAGTTACAATGCGTTTCAGAGCCCTATTATCTCATTTTCCTAGCTGCCAATATTAACAGTTGTTCCAAGGACTTATGAACAGATTGTACTATGGTATCAAGGCCAGCCTTTTTGGACCTTAGTATGTGGTTATGGTATGTGACTGACATGAAGTTGTTTACAATTGACTTATGTCAAGTTTGTTAGCAGTTGAAGTTAAAGGTCCATGGCCCGATCAAATAGCCTTATCCCCAGAACCTCTGGAAGTAGTCAAAAATTTTGGTGTCTAAAGAAAGCTACCGTACTATTTTTCTCATTTACCCTGTGAAATCTTAGGGCTAAACAATGTTGGTTTGAATTGTTGAGCAAAAAAATGTGCCCCCATTTTGGTTGATCAATATTAATGTTTCACTGCTCAATTACAAAGAAATAATATTCATTAATAAAAAAAACATGTGTCACTTTTGACAATATTTTCTAAAATTCACCTTGTAATTGAAAGTAAGATTAAGCCCGCATTATACACAACTTGTTTATCTCAACAAGTTTGAAAGTGGCATGTATATCATGTTTTGCATCTTAACTATTGTACATAATACGTTGAGCATAATTGAAAACAAGATTCAATGTTTTACCTGACATAACCAAAACAGTTTCGAGTTTTATTACCAATCTGAATACTACCTAAATGCTAAGATTTACAAAAATAAAATATTCAATAAATAATTTTTTTTATTTTTTTTAGGTTTTGCACAATTTCTATAAATTTGCAGCAGTTGAAAGTCACACATAATGGTGGTGAAAAAGTATAAACATACAAAGAACAAAGCATGCATGAAATACAAAAGTGAGTCACTGCAGGCCATGACTAAAAGGTCTATTCATACTGCAGTGCAGTGAAAATAGATGAAGTCAAATCCGATTCAACACAGCAGCAACACAGTTCAAATTGAATTGCACTGCTGCTGTGTTGGGTCAGAGATGATTTTCACTGCATTGCAGTGCAGGTATGAAGACTTAGAGATCCATTGAGTATCACAGGTGAGAGTGCATATAGAGCGAGTATAGGTACGAACAACGTAATTGCTGCATGGTAACTAGGGCTGTGTTGCAAGCCAACCTGGGTCCTATGCGGGATTTAAAATATGGACTTCTTTGTACATTTGTTTGCCATCACTTCAAAAAAATTGAAGGGATATATACTTTGGGTGCCATTCTGGTCATTTCCACATACCTCGCCAATAGGGTAAGAGAGATAATACCTGGATGCTCAGTAATTTGAAAAAAACATAACATTGCTGATAAAATCTTTATCAAGTGAAAAACACAGTTTGCCAACAAAACCTATGTTTAATAATCAAAAAATATTTGTTTTTACGCAATGAACCATGTTTTTCATTGCGAAGGCTTTTATCACCGAGAAACTGTTTTTAACTTGAAAAACCTAATTTTTCAAAAGCTAGGTTTATCAAAAGTGTCCTTCCATGTAAATCGCCCAATTGGTTACACCAGAAAAATTGGCCCATATTTGGTGTATGGGGTAATTTTGGTTAATGGTTTTTGCACTATGGCATGGCTTTTTTAAAGATTTTGGCCCAAAAGAGCATGTCTGGTGATTTTGAAATAACCATATCTCGGCTCCAATTAAGTAAACCACAGTGCTGAATTCTGTATACTAAAACGTAAATTTCAGCATTTACTGTGTGTTTCAATGGACGATCACATTCTTGCATCAAGTAGGTCTACTTTAGTAGGTCAAAGTATAATATCTCTAATTTCTTGGTATATTATTTGTTGTAAAGGTTCTCCTTTAAAATGGACACGCCCCATGTTTAAAACCTTACATTTGTCACTCTCATTAGAGAGGCTTTGCAGCATATTAAAAAGTTATGTAAAACTTTCTTACTGTGCTCAAACCTATTATACACATTAGACAAAAAAGGTAAAAAAAGCATACTTTTTATAGGCGAGATTGGAGTACTACATCAGCATAATGATCTAATTTGAATCACAGATCAAAATTTGCATAACTGATCAAACTAATTATGTACTTTTTATTCCTTGAAGCATTAGTTTTAAAGAATTGTAGAATCTGTTGCAGTCACAAATTTTTTGATGATTCTGTAAAAAGTAAGCAACATTAGGTCAAAATGCTCCCATGTCTTAAATCACTTCACTCCTTTGCTGTTGTAAACAAAGCTCTCTCAGAAGATTGCACACATAGCTTTTAAGCTTCAAATTTTTATTTCTTTAATAATTTTATGGATTTTCAGGGGGACAAAATACAATTTAAAAAAGAAATCCTTCATTTTGCGTCGCCTTAATCACTTAAAGCAATATTGGCACATTTTTTGAAGAGCGCCCCCAATTTTCAAAATTTTATATTTTTGCACAGTTACGTTGGTAATTGTCTAGGAAACTATACCTGCGAACGAAAATGCTAAAAAATGCGTATTTATCACAAAATAAGCGATTTTGTAATTAGAATTGGGATCCCAGATTGGACTTAACGGCATGGAGATTTTTACACCGTCCATGATGAAATAGTGCCACCTCGAGAAAATAACCTCTAACTTGACTTGCCCGAACTATTAAAACAACTAATGGATGAGCGTAGACACGTACATGGGGCTATTTCTCGGCTATTTCACATTGGAAGGCCATTTCCAGCAGCCGTTGAATTATTATCGGGGATCCCCGATAAAAATTATTCTAGTACAAAATTCCTTCGTTTGTGACACAGACATTTTCGAGCTTAACCATTCACAGGTATAGTTTACTAGCCAGTTACCAATGCAACCGTGTAAAAATCTCCAAATTTTTGAAAAATTGGGGGTGCCCTTCAAAAATGTGCTAATATTGCTTTAAAATAATCCGAGGCAGCTTTGCTTGGGGACCTCATGGGTGCTATCTACATGTGCATTACTATGAGAATTATGTGTACATGCCAATGACCCTTTTTTCTACTTTGAGAACAGTACAAAAAGGTCTGGTTTTAGAAATGAGGTACTATACTTCGATTACAACCAAATAGGCGGGCCTCATAACAGTGCGAACTGATATGGAATAATGTAGAGGCAAGACAACGCAAGAGAGTGGACATCTTTGCTTTCTTAAGTTTTTCTTTCTATCTTAATTAGTAATAATAATTATAGGTTAATAACTGAGCATCTACTTGTGAAAAAAAATGGGACAAATCAATGCACACGCACATGCCAAGATTTTGATGCATCTAATGCACAAGCTCTACAGGAGCGAGTGCATTGGACAAGCATCAAATTTCAATGCAAATGCATTTATTCATATACAACAGAAAAAAAACTAAAGATTTTGCCTTAATTAGGGACAAACAGCAGTTTTATAAATATCATTTATCATGGAGATTAAAAGCAAATTACCCACCTAGAAAATAAATCAGTCTTGCATGACAAACACGTTCAGAAACACCTAAAGCAGTACGCGGAGTGCAACTGGACTTTTCAATCCACTCATGCTACATTCGCATATTTTGTTAACGGCTTCACTGATTCGCTGCTGTATTATACATGTGTAAATACACAAAATGTATGAATTAGCAAATACAGCCCACTGTTTATAGACAAGGTTTATGCATACATCCTTTGCTAAGTACTGAACCTTTGAAATAATGAAACTGAATAATCAAATAGTTACAGTAGGCCTGTTTTAATCCAGACAAATGAAATGGAAACTAAGAATCAACTTCCCCTGGCCTTGCTGATTGTCAGAATGTTAATTACATGACATCATGCACAAATAACATATATTGTACTAAGTTACAAGTCTGACATTTTTTTAGAAAGTTATAATTTGAGCAGCAAATGTTTTACTACCATTTTTTTAGAAAGTTATAATTTGAGCAGCAAATGTTTTACTACCATTTTTTTGTACAATGTTTACCCAAAAAACCAAAGGTGGTGTTTTTATGTTGAGAGTAACACATTTTCAAAATATTTAGAATATTTCATCAGAGTAATCATTTTATTCAGTTAAAGGCACTATCAGTGATTTGCTAAATCAGAAAATCAAAAAATCATCAAAAATCAGATTTTTTGCATGTTTGTAACAAGTACAGGTATCCTAACATACCCTGCAAATGATAGGACCAGAAGCAACCTAATAAGAACAAAATCAGAAATTTTAGTCATTACTGTCTGTTCGGACACTTACTACAACACGTAATTGAATGGAGATTCACATCATAGAACACTGCCGTTTTCTTTTCTGCAAATTTTTCAGTTGGAAAAACTTACTTATGAGAATTCCACAAACTTATATTCCTGCAAAATTAATCAATTTTGACTCTTTTGGATAAATCACTGATAGTGTCTTCAAGTCAAGCTGAAAGTGAAATCTGGTCCAAATCAGACCATGTGATTCTAGCAGCGCCCGCTGCCTATGACACATGGTTTGACATATATGACTTCCATCAGCCCACCAACTATGCTGCAGAATTGTCACCAGTTGCAAGCTCATCTTTCTACCTTTCTTAAACTTGAAAACTAAAGATATGTTGTAATGGTACCATTCACAATGTAATTCTGAGAGGGAGTTTCAAATGGGCAAACCCATTGGGTAACTACATTTGAAAACATACCCCCATCCATGGAAGATTCTAATTGAATCTTCCACAAGGGAGTGTAGATTCCAATTGGAAGAGCCTTTAGATAACTTCCATTTGAAATACTCACTCCCTCTGTGGACAATTTTGGTAGTCTCTTCCAAGGAGGGTGGGTAGGAGAGTATGCATTTCATATGTATCTGTAAATGCTGCTGTAAAAAATGCTCCTTAATTTCAAACGGACAAAAAGAGTCCTCAGTATCATCCTCTGTAGCTAGGATCCTGCACCTCCGGGTTGCAGATTCTGGTGACAGGGGATCCAGGGACCGTATAACCCTAACATGTCCAAAGACCCCAATATACCCCGCCACTGAGGCTAGAAAATGCACAAATCATGTGAAGACGCCATCATAAGAATGCCCATGGGCACAAAATCAGTGACCGGGCCAGCAACACCCTTGTGGCTTGCCCTTGGTGGTCATGGGAGGGGGGCCACGGGGGTCCCTGGTTTAATTCCCACCCATGATGTGAAATAGCTTCTATCCCTTTACCCCTTCCCTTCCTCCTACGAGATGGGCTAGAGACAAGAGCCTTGTTAGGGTTAAAGGGTTCAGGGGGTAGAGTCCCAGCGGGGGTCCATGAAGCGGGAAATTAGTAAAATACCTTTACCTGCAATTTGAGCCTTATTTCAATGCCTCTCGTTTTTTTTACCCCCGGAGTGTGCACGCTCCCTCCGCACCCCGAGCTACATGAATATGGACAGTAAATGAAATACCTACAATAATTTCATTAATAACATTTACTTTACACTACTCTGACATGGCTCACATACATATTTAATGTTCACAATGATGTAAACTTAAAAGAGTGCATAAATCTGCATATTTGTCTAAGGCCATTCACTGCTTTTTTCAGCAGTTATGAGATGCAATGTAACACTTTTTGCAGATAATGCCTTTCAAAATAGATATATTAAACAATTTTAAAATTCTATCTGACTAGTCAGTCAAAATTGTATTTACAAATTTAGAGTCATGTGAATATTTATCTGCAGTCCACAACAACAGTATTTACATATTTGGCTTATTTTTATTTTTGACCATTGATCTATATAAAATATTTCCCACACGGTTAACACAATCCTTTGCAGAAATTTCAGTTTAATTTTGAAAAATTAAAGAAAACCCTTACAGGTTACAATACCTAACCTGAAGTTAATATTTTAAGTATTTCAGTAAGGCATGCAACATTAGCATGTTCTGCACAGACCTGGTCATTTTTCGGGTCAGATGTGTGATACAATCAAGTTGAATAAGGGAGACAAGGGATTCTGAACCATAACAATATTTAGTAGGTAATTACTATCATCAGAATCATCACTTACATTATCAATATCTCAGGAAATGAAATTTGATTTTGCAGAACTTTTAAGTAAAATAAAGCTCTGGAAAATCAAATGCAATATTATACTAAAACTCAACTGCACAAACTAATTTTGCTTGCTCTCCTGATTCACATCACATATTCTTAATAGGGACAGACTAAAAGAAACACAATCAGGCCCAACAAAAAAGGGTCATCTCAGAATACTGCACAAAGATGCATTTGAAGTTTACACTTTAGCACATTTCTCCCTGTTTTAAGGGTTTTGATGTTTTTAAGTTGTCATAAACACAAAGTGGTCAAAACGAAATGAAGAAATACATTTTTAAAGGGTTTCCATTTTCTTCTGAGCCCAAATTTTTTTGGGAGGCCTTATATAAACCTAGTGTTGAGTTTCAGGCATACTGGTTGAAATATTACAGTGATTGTAGTTATTAAAAGAGGCATGGCACAATAGTTTTATCTCATATTAAAACTTATATTGTTGCAGAAACAACCAACGCAACCGCACCTCGCTGAGCTGGCCTTAAGACACCTGCGTTACCATTTGACAGATGTACCGCCCAGTCAAACTCCCCGCCTGACGCTGTCGTCGGAGCGACAAAATAGTTTTGCTTGCTCTCCTGATTGAAATCACATATTCATAACAGGAACAGACTAAAAGAAACGCAATCAGGCCCAACAAAAAAGGGTCATCTCATAAGACTGCACAAAGACACATTTGAAGTTTACACTTTAGCACATTTCTTTCCCTGTTTTAAGGGTTTAGATGTTTTTAAGTTGTCATAAACACTACGTGGCCAAAAAGAAATGGTGAAGAAATACATTTTTAAAGGGTTTCCATTTTCTTCTTATCCCAACTTTTTTTGGGGAGGGCCTTATATAAACCTAGTGTTGAGTTTCAGGTATACTGGTTGAAATATTACAATGACTGTAGTTATTAAAAGAGGCATGGCACAATAGTTTAAATGTTAAAACACTTATTATTGTTGCAGAAACAACCAACCACAGGTTCACATTAAACAAGATTCCTTGTGGGAATTTAGAGAGGGGCTCCATATTCAGTTTGGTACTTGCAGCAAAATGGTTTCAATATGCTTTTTAAAAGGGAATAAGCAGCAAAACATGCAAGAAAACAAGGCCGGCGGTTCTCGGACCACAAAGGTCCCCCCGCCCAGTGCAGTAGATAATGAACAAGAAGCAACATAATTTTAAGATCTCAGGGGAAGATTGCAATGGAAATAAGTTAGTGGTTCTGGAACAATTGAGAGGATCTGCTATTGACAGGACCCCTTCGAAATTTTCGGCACTGACTGTTGACCAATCACAAGGTTCATCCCCCTACCACATGATTAAGTTGATTTGACCTTGAATGACCACACTGACTTAAATGACCTTCAAAAATTTTGGATTGGAATTTGACACATCACTAGGTTTCATGACACACAACCATGTGCAAGTGTGACCGTGAATGATGGCCATGACCTTGATGATGCTGATGGACCTTGGAATGACCTTAAAAAGTTTGGCACTGAATGTTGACCACACCCACCAAGTTTACCTCCTAACAAAGGATAAGTGATGATTTGACCCTAAGTGACCCTGCATGACCTTCAACTGACCTTCAAAAATTAGGCATTTTGAATGTGAACACATTCACTCTAGGTTTCATGACCAACAACTGTGTCAAGGATTTTGACCTTGAATGACACCTCATGACCTTTAAAACTTATGGCACTGACAATCTTTTTAATGATTGACCTTGGATGACATCTATGCACCTTGAAAGACCTTCAAAATTTTGGTACTAACTTGGTCGACCACACCCACCAATTTCCACCCCCTACCACATGTTTTTAGGGATTTGACCTTGAATGACCCCATATGACCTTCAAATGACCTCAAAAATGTTGTCAATGAAGGTGACCCCACACCCAACAAGTTTCATCCTCCTACCACACATTTAGTGGTTTGACCTGGAGACCTCTCAGACCTGAATGAATGACCTAAAATTTTGGCATTGAATGGTTGACCCCACCCACCAGTTTACTCCACCACAATTAGTGATGAGGTGACCTTGGTGACCTTCAGACCTTGAAATGACCTTCAAAATTTTCTGGTACTGAATGTTGACCACACCCACCAATTTTTCATCATCCTACAACATGTTAGTGGATGACCTTGAAGACCTCGCAGACCTTCAAATGACCTTAAAAAATTTCGGCTCTGAATGTTGACCACACCCACCCACCAATTTTTCATCCTCCTACCAAATGTTTTAGGGATTTGACCTGAAGGCCTTGCATGACCTTCAATGACCTTAAAAAATTTCGTCTCTGAATGTTGACCACACCCACCATTTCTCATCCTCCTACCACAACAGGATAGGGTTTACAGCATTTTTTTCCTATTTTTTTGACCACATTTGACCTTTGACCCCATGCATAGATCCTCCTCCGATCATCTGCCCGCTACTATACTTGAGTGAACATCTCAGGTGCAACGATGGACACCCATACTTGATTAGACTCAAAAAATCTCGTGTTGAACCAACATTTATAATAGCAATTTAGCCCTATATTTGACCCTACTTTGACCATATTTTTTGACCTCATTTTACCTTTGACCCATGACAAATTTACCCACTTCGATCCCACCCATCGCGTACTCAAGATACATCTATGTTGCGAAGATGGACACCCACGCTTGCTTAGTTTCCCCAAGATATTGCGGGGACCACACAACGCACACGTACGTAGAGCATTTCTATAGTCCCACTTCGCCAACAAAAGTTGGCGGGGGACCAATATTGCAGAAATTTATTTTACGGGACAAGTAGGTACAATTCCATTACCCCTGACATGCCCCAAACTCACTTAGCTGAGCCAGGCGGGTGACACTGTGTACAAATGCCCAAAGACGATTTCGATATCGACAGTGAAAGCGCCACCACTTTCGATAAGCTACCTAATTAGCTAATAATTTATGCAGCATGACATATGATGACGTACATTTGTTTCACAGCACCACATATGACCGGCGATCTATAAGACTACAGATTTCATGCAGTATGCCTCCACTCTCTTGATCGAGTGTCCTATCCCGATTTATTTAGGATCCCTGGCTGATGAGGCTTGAAAATGCACCAAATTCCAAATCATGCGATGATGTCATCAAACAAACACACACATGGGCTACACCCTCATGGCTTGTCCATCCTTCCCTGGTCATGGGACTGGGGCACCAGGGGCCCCTGGTTCGTTTCCCACCCAAGATGTCCAATCTTCTTACCTAGCCGTGTGCGAAGCACGGCTAGGTCTTGTATTTTAGAGATTTCTTCTTTCTTCCTATTTTTCTTTCCGACGCAACATTCAAAATGCTACTAGAGCCAAACGGTTTACCCGATTGCCAGAAAATTGTCCAGAAGAACCACTGACCCAAGGCCCCTATAGGGTGTACACCGATTGGGGTCAAAGGTCACGTGGGCCAATTAAAGGGGGCATTCTTTGACAATTTTCGGAACTCTATAAAAGCCTTCTTCTGCCACAGAATAAGTGCCATGACCACCAGATGTTATCAGAAGAACCACTGACCCAAGACCCCTATGGAGTGTACGCAGATTGGGGTCAAAGGTCACGTGGGCCAATTAAAGGGGGCATTCGTCAAAATTCTATAAATCCCTTCTTGTTCCACAAATCAATTGCTATAATCACAAGACTTGTTCAGAAGAACCGCTGAGCCAAGGCCCCTATGGGGTGTACACAGAATTTTGATCGAAGGTCATTAAGGGGTCATTAAAGGGACACTTCCGGTCTGAATTCAAAATTCATATTTGCTATATGCAAGGTACCATGGTCACGTGACTCATGCATATGAAGCAGCTTGAGACACTTCTCCGAAGCTGTGCTCAGCGGGGGGGGGGGGGGGGGGGGGGGGGGGGGGTGGTCAACGGTCATTAAAGGGTAACTTCCGGTCTTAATGGTCAAAATCTTCAAAAATTAATATATGTCATTTGCAAGTATTGGTATGTGACTCATGCATATGAAGCAGCTTCAGACTCTTCACAAAATTTGTGCTCCGTATGGGGTCAAAGGTCATTTTATTCACAAGGCTAGGTTCGTGCTCTTGGAGCACAATTTGTCTCTAGTTTACTTTCTATCCCTTTACCCCTACCCTTCCTCCCAGGCTAGAGACAAGAATGGAGTTAGGTAAATGCTGCTTTAAGGAAATTTATAAGAGTATTTGAGATATTTGAAATACCATCTCCCACAAATATGCAGTGATAGTGTCTCTATGTACACTTAACATCTGATTGTGGTATATACACATGTTTAAGGTCAATCCGTACTTCAAAATCTGGAATGTTTTCACAGAAAATCTTTTTCTGGTCACAAGTCACACTTTCAATGCACACCCATAGGAAGTTCAGTATCTGGTAAAATGTATTGTTTGTCTATAATACATGGATTTCAAGCCAACCACGAGGCTAGGTTCCGCACATCCATGCTTAGTAACAAATCTATCAATACATGGATTTTTATTATTTTTTTTATGATGCTCTGGAATAGCAAATTACTGCTTGCCCTTTAACTTTAACCAGCATAATTTTGTTTTGGATAGTTAAAATAACAACTGACCCCTAGAAATATTACTAGCATTAGTCAGTGAACTAACAGCCAATCCACTAAATAACCAATTTGAAGTGTAGCCAACTTTTAACCCCCCCCCCCAGGCCTACCACCTTTCTTACAGTAGCTCTGATTGGCTCATTGCATGATATAACCTCTGAATAGCCAATCAAAATAGCCATCTATATACCTGTACAAATATTTAAGCTTTTCTATACGTCATCTCTGATTCTGCATCATATAACCATATATATGAGCAATCATATCAGCCGATAGACCTCAGTGGAGTAATGACCTTGAACTTCAGTACACTGAATTACTGAATGGCTACAACATTTTGAACATAAAAAAGTACATTCACATATCTTTACAAGCAATCACAAATAAAAAATATATTATTCTGCTCCCATTTTAACTCCTGAAAAGCAGCATTTGGTGCATCTATATGACTCCTGTGACTTTTAGTATGATGAGTATTATTGCCAACAGAACTACCAGAACTACTACCACTAGTATGATTGTCATCCGTGTGTTTTTCCACCAGTATTCTTCTGAACTTTTCTTGCTGTCTTCTGAAATGTTTGTGCCTGTAGTGCAGGAAAACAAAAGAGAATTAGTTGGGTGATAAACTTTCCTTCAGGATTCTTTTTTTTTTTTAAGATATAAGATTCAGGTCATTGTCATTGCTTCCAAAATCATTGATTCACTCACAAAATTGTAATTTTTGCCTGTACCTCTCACTGCTTTTGAAAGAGAACATTGGTCCATTGGTGACATTTTGACAATTTATTTTTCTTTTGTTAGTAAAAAAATTAAAAAATTGAACCCTGTGACAGAGAAATGCAGTCAAAGACCTTTCTCCATTAAACTTGATATAGACTTCTATGGGGGAGGGGGGGCAGCCACTAAACAAGTTTTATGATACCAGCATTAATAGTTTTTGAGATATTGTGTGCAACAATCCAATTGATAATATTAAGCCTATGACTTATAAATGAGGTCAAAGGTCGATGTAGACCTCTATGGGTTCATCTACCAAACAAGTTTCAAGATCCAATCATATGTGGTTCTTGATATAATGGAAGAAATTTTTAACTTTCGGGGACACACACACACACGCACACACACGACAGACAGAAAGACACAAACACACACAATCACAACAATACCCCTGGCCATTTGTGATGGCCAAAGGGTAAAATACTCCAATATGCTGATGAGAAGTGGATATAAAACTTTCTACATCAAAATATGATGCTGATTAAACTTTAGCCTCCAGTTGTCACACTTGCTAAATTCAATGTCCTAGTCGTCCAATTTGAGGTACTTACACTAGCTTCTAGATCTTCTGTCTTTTCTAACAAGACGTCTAACCTCTCGCCTCTAGTTAAAACTCTGTCGATATTCTGACACATGATGTCTTTCACCTCATCTACTTGATTCTGTAGATTGTCCAGTTGTGTGTTACCTCCTCGTAAACTTGAAAAGTGATCCTGTGACAAGAGAGAGAAAACTGAATGAATCACTTATTTTAAACCAACTCAAAAACTAAATTCAGTTATAAGTCATCCACTGGTGAACTGCAGCATAAAAATTACTCCTTTTGAGGTATGTGGCCGTAATCTTCACAATATACAATTGAAGGAAATGGTGCAAAATACCTAACCAAGGTACCTGGAGACCATGGCACTACTATTTTGGTTAGGGAAACAGTAGACCCAAAGTCTCCAGTCATTGAGGGGAGGTAATTTGCACCATATCAAAAATATAGAGCAGTCAATATTTGTTTTTGTATATGGCACAAAAATATTCTCTTCCAGTACAAACCATACTAACATAATTCTGCATGGCACTGCAGAAGTCAGGATATCGATGATAAGCGGATACAGGGAAAAAGTTGCTATAAAAAGTTGCTATCACCATGGCATGACATTATCAGAAGGCAATGATCACTTTTTAGGGCAAAATTTTACCCTGCCCTGAAATATCGGGGAAATTGAAAATTTGATGTCACGTAATGAGTATCCACCAATCGTATGATAGGAATATTTTAATGCGTTATATAATATTCACTACATGTCTACTCCTCAGAGTGGTCCCCATTGTGAGTCAAACACGAGTTTACAAGACTCAAGGTAATTTCTACCAAGGTTTTCTCCAGTGAGATGTAGCTGATGCCATGGTAGGAGAACCAAGAAATTCCAATTTTAGCTGTCACCATTGGTTTAACACATATGAAAAGCAAAATCTTGACGAAAAATTCTGAATTTTTATATGTTGTCAAGGAATATTTTCTTATTCCAAAACCGCTGGAGCTGAAGAATCAACTCCGCTGTGGCTATTTCTGATTTTTTTTTGTACGAATAACGGACGAGGATGAGGTCGGACTTGGGTCACGGGGTCACCCTTGACTGACTCATATCAAAGCATTCAAATTGGTTTGTTGTTTGCAATCCTTATTGCTGTAAATTCTTTTATTATTTTGGGAGAGTTGCTATATTGAATGAGGCTTGGCCGCCACTGTCTGGCTGACGCCATCTGTGGTGTAATATACTCCATTCATACTCTGCCATTTTGGGATTGAAGCTAGGGAGACTTGGGTGGCAAAGGGCTCAACTGCCACTTGCATACAAGCATCTGTGTCAAATTCAATGCAAAGACATGGACACATGCATTTCACAGCAACTATTTATTTATTACAATTAGAGGACCGAGAGACCTCAGAGGTATATCCACCAGTGGTTTTGAACCGGGGATTTCCTGCACCAAAGGCAAATATCGTAACCAGTGGGCCACACTCTCCCTTTAAACTGTTCTACAGAGCCACCCAAACCTTGCTTTTGTCATAAATGGCTACGGCATAAATAGCATCTATTGGAAGTCATTCAAACAAAGAACTGGCAGTCATGCTACATTCAATACAAATGACCTGTAACATGCTTTCAAAATACAGCTTGATTACACATGATGTATCTTAAAAAAACAAGTCCTAACCATAGAGAGAGATAAATAATAAGGCCTGAGTACCAATGGCCATTTTGATTTGACAAGCTTGATGGCAGACATGGTAGACAAGCTTCATTGCAGACATGGTATTTCGCCCCTTGTGCAAACAAACATTATTAAACAGCTGTGAAAGTGTAAGCAATTTCATTGGCTGATGCCGGCTGATGCCCGGGTTCAATTCAAAAATTGAACCCAGGTAGTATGCGCTGAGTATTGACCTTATTTGGAAGTTGAAGCACTCGCGCCATACCGCGTTTTGCTACATTCGCTCACGCCTACCAACATTGCATCTCGTTGCGTATGTTCGTTACGTTCAACGGGTTGTTTGCTTTTGTCACTGGGTGGTGGCAGTCTCTTCTTGTTGTATTTAAGCCATAAGGATCATGAAATTTGGTTGAAGATGACCTTAAATTATAAAGCTGTTTAAGAATGAGAATAAAGGTATGATTTTGGGAACCAGTACTCTCTACGATGAATTGAACTGGCGACACCATTATTTTTGCGTGGAAGAACTCGGCCTCTGGCCTTGTTCTTCCACTTAAAATAATGGTATCGCCTTGGTTTCAATTCGTCATAAAGAGAGTACTGGTTCCCAAAATCATACCTTTATTCTCTAATTCAGAACATAGAGCTCTAAAATTCTTACCATTTCTTGTGCGAGCACACTACTGAAATCCCGATTAAGCTCATACTCTCCAGCATGCTGGACCCTTTGACTTAAGCTGCTTGATGCAATGCGACCTATGATCTCTTTGAGAAACAAATGAGCATTCTGCTTGCTAAAGTCCGCACTTGTGGCACATATATATGTGATGCCTGTCTCAACAATTACATGGAAATTATATCTGCAAAAGACAATAAATTAAACAATGATAACCTAATAACACAAAATCACAATTTTTTGTGAGTTTCCATAACCTGATCCATCTGACACTTTTTCTGACACACTTACATATTCGGAAACCATAACGGAATAAACATGTGCTTTAATCCGTGCAGGGTTTCCGAATTCATAAGTGTGTCAGAAAAAAGTGCGTCTGATGGGTCAGGTTACGGAAACACCCCAATTTTTTTTCATGTGTTGATCAATTTACACAAGTAAATTTGTTTGAAGTACTGCAAGGAAAGAATCTGGGAGCATGATTATAACTTTTATATTGCTTTCCACAGAGAGAAAAGATGCATGGTTTACAAGAACATGCCCCACTATAAAGCATCCTCTTTAGAATAAACTGCCTTCCCAAATCTAATGACATTTATCCATAGCCTGAAATTTGAGAGTGAAATATTCTTCAAAAGCCAGAGTTCCAATTGAAAGCCATACTCCCTTTGTAGAAGACTTCACTTAAATCTTCCACAGTAGGGTATGTATTTCAATTTCAAATAAAGTTATTCATTAGGCTATTCCATATGGAATCCATACTTCCCATGTGGAAGACTTAATCAGAACTTCCACAGAAGAGTTGTTGAATTGAAATGTAGTTACCCAATGAGCTATTCCATACATCTCTTGTGGAAGGCTTCACCTACTGTAAATCTTCCACACGGGTAGTGTGGATTTTAAATGGAGTAGCCTGTTTTTGTGAAGGTCTTCCATAAAGTTGGGATGAAGGCAATTTCACCATCAATGTTAATGGCATAGAACTCTCTTAGTTTGCTGTAATGTGTGGCATATCCAACCAAATGGTGCCCGAGGGGCTGTATGTGCTGCTGCCTGTTAAAGGCTGATAGAAGTCAAACAACTGTTTCCTTTGGGCATTAAATTCATGTGCAAATTAACAGCTTTAGAGGTACTCACTATTCAATTTCAAAATAAGTAACTGTGATTTTTGAAACCAAAAATATATAGAAATCCCAGGTGGTGGCAGCTAAGAAATCCCCAATTTAGATGTCAATGGTTAACACTTTTAAACCCCCAATCAAAAATCCTATATTTTATCAAGCAATATTTTCTGTAAATATAACACAAAGGTTCACTAACCAAACACCGCAGCACCCAAACTCTTTACAAATCATTAGTCATATTGAAAAGAGCGCCACTATAGTAGTAAATCCAAAGTTTAAATCGGTTGGTTTTGTCCCAGTGAACGAGCGTGGTCGATTCACTCAAGGGTGAACAGATTCACATCGAGGGTGCCGGATTCACTCACATCGCAGCAACCACCCTTGCAGATTAACTTGTTGGAGTCACTTGTATCCCAATATACCAAAGCACAGGAAAGCTGGCCCTGGGCCAAAATTCTCAAATTACATTTCATTCTAATTTTCGTCATAATAATTTCAGACACTCTGTAGCGGACAATTGTGTTACAATAGCTCAAAGATCCATATTAGCAAAAAAAACGTCAGTGGTTTAGTTCTGACAAATATTATCTTTTAGTCTATGACGGTCCTAAGATGCACAAGGCAAAACCACACTTCTTGAAACATTGCCCATCACGACCATCGTTCCATTACACCGTTTTGCTAGTTTCGATATTCCATATTTTCATTCACTCAGATGAGGCTATTACGTCTCAGAAGTGAGAGGGGGACACTAGCGATCGATACCTACCCTCAGCGACCTTACTTTGGCACAATGTCTCATTTGGGCCCGACCAGAAACCTCTATTACCACATTTCAAAAAAATTTCGCAACGCGAAAATAGTCCGCGATAGCGCGCACACTACTTTTCGGGCCAAGTCACCGCCCATGGGCGCGGTGATGATGACTCGTCCTATCCCCCAAATTGTTTCGCCAAATGCGATACAACACAACCTTCCCGAGACCTTCTTGTGGGTGGAAAAAAACATTGTGGGGAGGATAGTAAGGTCGCGGAGGGTAGGTATCGATCGCTAGTGTATCCCCCTCTCAACTCTGAGGAGGGGAAATACACTGCGCTCTAGATAGCTACCCTCCGCGACCTTTCTTTGCACAGTATCCCACTGGTAGTCTCAGGCGGTGGAAGACGGTAAGGGTGAGGTAGACTCCAGCATAGGTATCCCCGCAGCCACTGAGAGACTCACCTAGAGCTCGATTGCTCTCACTTCTACCGGCACACAGTGATGCAGTAGCAACACCCCCTCTCCGCACCCAGAGTCTCGAGATAAACTCTCTGAAACGTGGTGCGGAACTCAAACCTATAGTATCCAGGATATCCTGGATGAGGAGGGCCTTTGTAAAATGCCCAAGAGGACGTGTGAGCACGTACATCATGGGACACCAACTGAGAGCCGACCAACCAATTGTGATGTTTTCGGGGGTGTTTGGCGCTTCGGATGGTCGAGGCAACCCAGCGGCTAAATGTGGTTAGGAGGGGCGTGGAGATGAACAGCGGTTTTGTCTTCCGGAGCCCTTCGGCACGCTTACGGTACCATTTTAGTGCCCGGACTTGAATTAAGCCACGATATGCCCATAACGGCGGGGGAGCGTGGTCTGCCATCTGGGAGCTCCGAGGAGAGATCCAACGGAACCTCCACGGCAGCCAAGTGTTACGCCCAACCAGTTGCCCACCAACGCGTTTAAATGCAGGTGCAGCGAGAGAGGCCCAAGAAAGATCAAGGTGGACCCATGGGAGGAAGTGGTGACCCTGTTTGCTCGCCCCC